>JAULAV010008699.1:0-17455 GCA_030789695.1 Scilla litardierei
TTATTTTTCAAGATGGCGAACTCCATGTTCAAAAGGAATTTTTTGCAGATTTTTCTGAGGTCGAGTCTATTTTCTATATTTCTGTGCAAGATATGTATTTTTTAAATGATATGATTTTTTGGCCTAATTTTGTCTTCTCTTCTATTTTCGGTTGAAGAAGGTGATCTCCCGGTTCCAACGGACTTTTTTTGCGGTTTTTTCTAAGCTCGGGCTATTTTCTACATTTTCTGTAGAAATATATCTTTATATTAAATGATATAATTTTTGTAGCCTAATTTTATCTTCTCTTATTTTTCAGTTGAATATGACGATCTCCCGGTTCCAACGGGCATTTTGCGGACTTCTTTGAGCTCCGGACAATTTTCTATATTTTCTGG
Organism: Scilla litardierei; assembly: GCA_030789695.1. Taxonomy (NCBI): domain Eukaryota; kingdom Viridiplantae; phylum Streptophyta; class Magnoliopsida; order Asparagales; family Asparagaceae; genus Scilla; species Scilla litardierei. Next base: position 378 of record JAULAV010008699.1, read on the forward strand.
AATATATGGAACTTTTTGTTAAATGATATGATTTTTTGGCCTAATTTTGTCTTTCCTTTTTTCAGTTGAAGACGACGATCTCCCTGTTCCAACAGATATTTTTGTGGATTTTTGAGCTCAGCGCTATATTTTACATTTTATGTAAGATATGGATCTTTATTTTAAATGATCCGATTTTTAAATCCTAATTTGTCTTCTCTTATTTTTTAGTTGTAGATGGTGATCTTCCGGTTCCATCGGATATTGTTGCAGATTTTTTTGAGCTCGGGATTATTTTCTACATTTTCTGGAAGATATGGATGTTTTATTAAACGTATGATTTTTATAACCTAAGTTTCTCTTCTCTTATTTTTCAGTTGAAGATGGCGATCTCCCAGTTCCAATGGATATTTTTGCTAATTATTCTGAGCTCGGGGCTATTTCCTAAATTTTCTGATAGATGTAGATCTTTTTTTAATGCTAGGATTTTTGGCATAATTTTCTATCTCTTATTTTTTTAGTTGAAGATGGCGATCTCCCAGTTCCAAAGGACATTTTTGCGTAATTTTCCTGAGCTCGGAACTATTTTCTGCATTTTCTGGAAGATTCGGATCTTTTGTAAGTAAATATATTATTTTTATAGCCTAATTTTATCTCCACTTATTTGCACTTGAAGACGGTGACCTCCCAGTTCCAATAGACATTTTTGCATATTTTTTCTGAGATCGAGTGTATTTTTATATTTTCTATAGGATATGGATCTTATTATTAAATGATATGATTTTTATTGCCTAATTTTGACTTCTCTTATTTTTCAGTTGAAGATGGCGATCTCCCCGTACCAACGAACACTATTGCGGATTTTTCTGACGTCGCGCACATTTCTACTTTTTGTGGAAGATATGTATCTTTTTTATAAAATTATATGATTTTTTTGGCTTTATTCCGCCTACTCTTATTTTTCTGTTGAATATGGCTATCTTTTGGTTCCAACGGAAATTTTTGCGGATTTTTCTAAGCTTGGGAATATTTTCTACATTTTCTAGAAACTATAGATCTTTTTATTAAATGATATGATTTTTCTAGCCTAATTTTGGTGTCTCTTATTTTTCACTTGAAGATGGTGGTTCCCAGTTCCAACGGACATTTTTGCGAATTTCTGACTTCGAGGCTATTTTTAGTATTTTCTGAAAGATATCAGTCGTTTTATTAAATGATATGATTTTGGGCCTAATTTTATCTTCTCATATTTTTTTTGTTAATGATGGTGATCTCCCGATTCCAACGGATAATTTTGCGCATTTTTCTTAGCTCTGTGCTATTTCCTGTATTATTTGGAAGATATCGACCGTTTTATTAATTGATATGATTTTTTGGCCAAATTTTATTTCCTTTTTTAGATAATTTAGCGATCTCCTGGTTCTAACGGATATTTTTGCTGATTTTTCTGAGCTCTTGGTTATTTTTTATATTATCTGGAAGATATCGACCAGTTTATTGATTTTTTGGCCGAATTTTGTTTTCTTTTTTTGTTAAATTTGTTGATCTCCTGGTTTCGACAGATATTTTTGCAGATTTTTCTGATCTTGCGGATATTTTCCACATTTTATGAAAAATAAGAATCGTTATTTTAAATGATATGATTTTATTGCCAAATTTTGTCTTCTCTAATTTTTCAGTTAAATATAGCGATCTACCGGTTCCAATGGAAATTTTTTCGGATTTTCTTAGCTCGGTGCTATTTTCTTTATTTTGAAGGAAGATATGGATCATTTAATTAAATGATATGATTTTTAGAGCTTAAGATTGTTTTCTTTTATTTTCAAATTGAAGATGCGAGCTCCCGGTGTTCCAACTTACATTTTTGCGGATTTTTCTGTGGTCTAGACTATTTTCTACATTTTATTGAAGATAAGGATCATTTTATTAAATGATATGATTTTTATAACCAAAGATTGTCTTCTCTTATTTTCTAATTGAAGATGGCGATCTTTATATTAAATTTTATGATTTTTTGGCTTAATTTTGTCTTCTCTTTTATTTTAGTTGAAGATCGCATTCTCTCGGTCCTAAATGAAATTTTTGCTGATTTTTCTGAGCTCCGGCCTATTTACCATATTTTTTGGAAGATATAGATTGTTTTATTAAATGATATGATTTTTTGGCCTAATTTTGTCTTCTTTTATTTTCCAATTGAAGTTGACGATCCCCCGGTTCCAACGAACATTTTTGCCGATATTTCTGAGCTCCGGGCTTTTTTCGACATTTTCTGGAAGATATGGATCGTTTTATTAAATGATATTGGAGAAGAAAAAATTAGGCCAAAAATGTTTGATGGAACCGGGAAATTGCCATCTCCAACTGAAAAATTAGGCTTTTTCGACATTTTCGGGAAATTGCCGCTTCTCCATGGCGGGTGTGTGTATATTCAGTGACCCACTAAGTCTCATTCCCCAATGAAAATTCGAGATCAAGATCAAAATCAAGATCTATTGAGGTATTGTCATGAAATTATATGAAATTGTTTTGATCAAATGGAATAATTAGCAATAGATTTTTTTCATGTCCTCTACAATCCTTAATATCAAATTTTATCTAACTCTTACTCTCATAAGAATCTCAAAAGAACCTGCCAACCAGCAAAAGAACTTACCAAAATCAATGCACCTTCAAAAGAGTTTACCAAAATGCCAACCATATAGTGGATTTAAGTTTATTTTAGATTTTTCCTAGTCATGCATTAATTCTCTTTTTCCCCGCACTTATCTATTTATATATGGACCTTCAAAGGAGTCTATACATATGAGTAAGTGTAATGGTTGGTAATAACTGAATCCATTTGTAATTAAAAAGAAACTAAGCAAGAAAGAAGGGCAGTATGTTCTAATTAAAATTTGTTAGAGAGTAATCTACAGATGCCTCTGTCAATGAAGGTGGTAGAGAGTAATCTCCTAACCTTGCCTTATCTAATTCAAACTTTTTAAGAGAGTAATCTCCTAATGCCCCTGCCATTGAAGGAGTTTTTATTGTGTGCAACGATGACAGGATGTTCATGTAGCCTCTGTGTAATTCCACATAGATGCCTCCTGAATTCTTTTAAGAAGACCTCTTGAGATACATGTTGCTCCAATTGACCATTAAAAGAACAATTGGAGAAAAGGCTCAATGATATTGCTCGAAACCTGCGACCGTCACCAAAAATACTCATAAAAATCTACAAAGGATTAAACTCGAAAGACTTGTTCAGGCTTAAGAAGCATTAACAACACTGAGCATGATCTTATATGGAAAAGAGTTGTAAGTAACTGCTTATAAATTACCTAATAATCAGAAGCCGGGCATGCTGTATTCAACCTTGAGTTGCTTCAAAGCATTGGCCATGCACTTTCCTAGATATACAATATTTGGTTTCAACAAATAAAATCTGGAAATTGCCTCCGTTTCAAATTTCAGAATCTCAACAAATTCTTTCAAAAGAGAATTAACATGGGAAATTCCATGTGATCAACATTTATCATAAAATTACATGCCAACCAGCTTCAATGCTGTTGAGGTCCTCCCTAGAATAAATATATAGACAAGAAGATAAGCTCAACCCTGACGCCTGTTGGAAGAAGAGGAAGCTCTCCAAGAAACAAATCCTTGCTGCCCGAATCTACTCTTTACACCTAGTTGCTAGAATTCAAGGTCTAGGTCGATGCAGCCTTAGCAAGGAAGAAGATCGACATCCATGAGTCAGTGAAAAACACTCCCTTGCTGCACAGAATGCTGAGGATTTAACACATTTATGAGTTCAACACATTTACAGTTACAGAGAACAAAAATATAAAACCGCCCTCCAATTCATTTCCCAGCACAAATCGAATATATGCCAATCAATCTGATGGGTAGCAAAAATTCACGATAATTAATAATAAACACCTTAAAACTTTCAAAATCAAAATCAAATTCTTACCCATAATTAACGATAACTGTGCAGAGATTCTGTTAAAAAAAGCCCTAATCATGCACAAAGAACATTAAAATTTCATGAGGTAAAAAAGCAAATAAAATATTATCTCAATCAAAAGAAACCGCAAGAGAAATTGTAAGAAATAGAACCCCGCAAAATAACAAAAATTACAAAAAATTGAAGAAAAATGATAGAATTTTATACCTGCAAATAATAATGGCGTGCACTGGAAATGGAAATAGAGATCAAGCGAGAGACACTGCAACTGAGTCTTAACCACATCTAATGGCATTGGCCCCCGTAATTGAAATCCTTACACATCACTTGGGACTCTTGAGGACAATAATAACTGAAAGCAGACGAACTAAGCAGACAAACTAAGCCCTCAAAGAAACATCTTACTGATGTACCTGTCCTTGTTAACAGTGAGTGCTTTCTTCTTTCCCTTCCCAGTCTTTGGTCGCAGCATCAGGATTTGGATTTGAGGACAAATCATGAATCAGGAGACATTACACAAATCAGAATATGAAGTCGCAGCATCAACCAAATAAATTAAATTGCAGCATCAACCAAATAATTAAAAAGGGATCAAGATCAAGAACTATCCCTCAAGCATCAGTCCGTGACGACATTCATTGTACACGAGAGCCAAGGGATCGACTTCATCATGCTTCTAATTTTCTTGCTGTCAGGCGTGGGGTTTTTATGGGGCCGAGAGAGAGAGAGAGAGAGAGAGAGAGAGAGAGAGAGAGAGAGAGAGAGAGAGAGACCCGATGAAATTCATTGTACGCAGCCATGGTGGATTTAGGGGGAGGGGGAGAGAGTGAGAGAGAGTGAGAGTGAGGGGTCCCCAAGGTTTGGGTCAGCTGAATCTCCCCCAAAGTTTTGTTCTCATATGCAAATTTCAAATTTAGATGTTTTCAAACCAAATTTCAAGTTTCAAATTCCCCCCTCCCCCAAGCTTTTCCCTAAACTTATCCTAGTCAACAACTTGTGTTTGTCCCAGTCGTCTGTTGTTTGCCCACGTAGGACAAACATGTCCACATAGGGCAATTTTAAAAAATGCTCTCAAATGTATACTAGATATGGATCTTTTTATTAAATGAAATGATTTTTATAGTTTATGTTTGTTTGCTATTATTTTTAAGTTGAAGATGGCGATCTTCCGGTTCCAATAGATAATTTTGCAGATTTTTCTTAGCTTCGGGCTATTTTCTACAATTTATGGGAGATATGTATCTTTTTATTAAATGATATGATTTTTATAACTTAAGTTTGTCTTCTCTTATTTTTCAATTGAAGATGGCGATCTTTATATTGAATGATTTGATTTTTTTGGCTTAGTTTTGTCTTCTCCTATATTTCAGTTGAAGATGGCCTTCTTTCGGTCCCAACTGACATTTTTGCAGATTTTTGAGCTCCGGGCTATTTTCCACATTTTCTAGAAGATATGGATGGTTTTATTAAATGATATGATTTTTGGCCTAATTTTGTCTTCTCTTATTTCCTAGTAGAAGTTGGCGATCTCCCGATTCCAACAGACATTTTTGCGGATATTTTTGAGCTGCATGCTATTGTTCATATTTTTGGAATAAATGGATCGTTTTATTAAATAATATCAGAGAAGACAAAATTAGGCCAAAAAATGTCCGTAGGAACCGGGAAATCGCCATCTTCAACTAAAATATAAGAGAAGACAAAATTCGAAACCGGGAAATCACCATCTTCATCTATAAAAATGTCTGCTGTAACCAAAATATCGCCATCTTCAACGGAAAAAATTTTTATATATTATTTTCTAAGTTGGTGCTATTTTCTACATTTAAGAAAGATATGGATCTTTTTATTAATTGATATGATTTTTCTAGCCTAAATTTGTCTTCTCTTATTTTTTATTGAAGATGTCGATCTTTTTATTAAATGATATGATTTTTTGGCCTAATTTTGTCTTCTCTTATATTCCATTTGAAGATGGCGATCCCCCAGTTCCAATGGATATTTTTATGGATTTTTCTGAGTTACGACATATTTTCCACATTTTTGGAAGATATAGATTGTTTTATTAAATGATATGATATTTTGGCCTAATTTTGTCTTCTCTTATTTTTCAGTTGGAGATGGCGAAGGTTCCAACAGACATTTTTGTGGATTTTTCTGAGTTTGAGGCTATTTCTATATTTTCTGGGAGATATGCTTCTTTTTATTAAACTATATGAATTTTCGGCCTAATTTTGTCTTCTCACATTTTTTCTATTGAATATGTCGTTTTCCCGGTTCCAACGGCCATTTTGGCGGATTTTTCTGAACTCAAAGCAATTTTTCTACATTTGTGGAATATATTGATCTTTTTATTAAATGATATGAATATTTGGCCTAATTTTGTCTTTTGTTAGTTTTCAGTTGATGGCGATCTCCCGGTTCCAACTGACATTTTTGCAGATTTTTTGAGCTCCGGGCAATTTTTTTTAAAAATTTTCTAGAAGATATGGATCGTTTTATTAAATGATATGATTTTTGGCCTATTTGGCTTTTCATATTTTTAAGTTGAAGAGTGCAATCTCCCGGTTCCAATGGATATTTTTGCTGATTTTTCTTAGTACGGTGCTATTTTCTACATTTTCTGGAAGACTTGTATCTTTATATTAAATGATATGATTTTCATACCCTAAGTTTGTCTTCTCTTATTTTTCAATTGAAGATGGTGATATCCTCGTTCCAACAGATATTTTTGCAGATTTTTCTGAGCTCGAGGCTATTTTCTACATTTTCTGGACGATATGGAGATTTTTATTAAATGATATGATTTTTATAATCTAACTTCCGCGTATCTTATTTTTCAGTTGAAGATGACGATCTCCCAGTTTCATCAGACATTTTTTTCGGATTTTTCTGAGATCCGACCTATTTTCTACATTATCTGGAAGATATGAATACTTGTATTAAATGATATGATTTTTGTCCTAATTTTGTTTTCTCTTATTTTTAACTCGAAAATTCCGATCTCCTAGTTCCAACTGACATTTTGTCGACTTTTTTGGACTCGTAGCTATTTTCTGCATTTTCTAGATGATATAGATCATTTTATTAAATGATATCATCTTTGGCCTAATGTTTTCTTCTCTTATTTTTAAGTTGAAGATGTCGATCTCACTAGTCGAACTGACATTTTACCGATTTTTTTGAGTTCGAGGCTATTTTCTGCTTTTTCTAGAAGATATGGATCGTTTTATTAAATGATATAATTTTTTGATTTAATTTTGTTTTCTCTTATTTTTTTTTGTTAAAGATAGCGATCTCCCGGTTACATCGGACTTTTTTGCGGATTTTTATGAGCACCGGGCTATTTCCTACATTTTCTGTAAGATACGGATCTTAATATTAAATGATATGATTTTTATGCATAATTTTGTTTAATCTTATATTTATTGCATAATCTACCAGTTCAAACAGACATTTTTGCAGATTTTTTTGAGTTTTGTGCTATTTTCTACATTTTATGGAAGATATGAGTATATAAAATAAAATGATATGAATTTTAGGATCTAATTTTTTCTTCTCTAATTTTTCTATGGAAGATGGCGATCTCTCGGTTCTAACTGACATTTTTTCGGATTTTTTAGCTCGGTGCTACTTTCTAATTTTTATGAAAGATATGGATCTTTTTGTTAAATGATATGATTTTTATCATCTAAGTTTTTCTTCTCTTAGTTTTTAATTGAGGATTGTGTCTCCCGATTCAAACAGAATTTTTTTTTCAATTTTATGAGCTCGGAGCTATTTTCTGCATTTTCTGGAAGATATGGATCATTTGATATGATTTTTATGACCTAATTTGGTCTTCTCTCATTTATTTGTTGAAGATGGCGACCTCTTGGTTCCAACGGACATTTTTGTAGATTTTTTGAGCTACGAGCTATTTTCTACATTTTCTGTAAGATATGGCTCTTTATAAATGATATGAATTTTATAGCTTAATTTTGCCATTACTTATTTTTTATTTGAGGTTGATGATCTCCCAGTTCCAACGGACTTTTTTGCGGACTTTTCTAAGCCCGAGTCTATTTTCTACATTTTCTGAAAGAAATGTATTTTTTTATTAATAAGATGGTTTTGGCCTAATTTTGTTCTCTTCTTTTTTTCGGTTGAAGAAGGCGATCTCCCTGTTCCAACTTACTTTTTTGCGAATTTTTCTAAGCTCGGGGCTATTTTCTACATTGTTAGTAAGATTTGGATCTTTATATTAAATGATATGTTTTTTATTGCCTAATTTTTCTTCTCTTATTTTTCAGTTGAATATGACGATCTCCAGGTTCCAACGGACATTTTGCGAACTTCTCCGATCTCCGGACTATTTTCTACATTTTCTAGAAGATATGGATCCTTTTATTAAATGATGTGATTTTTGGCCTAATTTTGTATTTCCTTCTTTCTGTTGAAGATGACAATCTCCCGGTTCCAACACTCATTTTTGCGGATTTTTCTAAGCTCGACGCTATATTTTACATTTTCTGTAAGATATGGAACTTTATATTAAATGACATGATTTTTAAATCCTAATTTTGTCTTCTCTTATTTTTTGTTTGTTGATGGCGATCTCTCGATTCCATCAGATATTGGTGCAGATTTTTTTGAGCGCAGATTATTTTTCTACATTTTCTAGAAGATATGGATGTTTTATTAAAGGAACTGATTTTTATAACCTAAGTTTCTTTTCTTATATTTTTCAGTTGAATATGATGTTCACCCGGTTGGAACAGATACTTTTGCTGATTTTTCTAAGTTCGCAGCTATTTCCAAAATTTTCTAAAGGATATTGATCTTTTTATTAAATGATAGGATTTTTGGCCAAATTTTCTATTCTCTTATTTTTTTTAGTTGAGATGGCGATCTTACGGTTCCAACGGACATTTTTGCATATTTTTTTAAGCTCGGGACTATTTTCTGGATTTTCTGGAAGATATGGATCTTTTGTATTGAGATATATTATTTTACAGCCTAAATTTTTCTCCTCTTATTTTTCAGTTGAAGATGGCAACCTCCCGGTTTCAACGGATATTTTTGCAAATTTTTCTGAGCTCGAGTGTATTTTGACATTTTTAAAGAATATAGATCTTTTTATTAAATGATATGATTTTTATAGCCTAATCTTGTCTTCTTTTATTTTTCAATTGAAGATGACTATCTCCCAGTTCAAACTGAAATTTTTCTGGATTTTTCTGAACTCGACGTCTTTTTCTCATTTTGTTGTAGATATAGATTTTTTATTAAATGATATGATTTTATAGGCTACGTTTGTCTTCTCTTATTTTTCACTCAAAGAGTCTTGTTTCCCGGTTCCAACAGAAATTTTTGAGGATTTTTCTGACCTCGGGGTTATTTTCTATATTTTCTGAAGATAACAAACGTTTTATTAAATGCAATGTCTGTTTGTCTAATTTTGTCCTCTCTTAGATTTTTTGTTGATGATGACGATCTCCCGGTTCCCACAGATATTTTTGAGGATTTTTCTTAGCTCTGGGCTATTTTCTGTATTATCTGGAAGATATCAGTCGTTTTATTAAATGAGATGATGTTTTGGCCTAATTTAGTTTTCTCCGTGTTTCGTTAAATTTTGTGCTCTTCCGTTTCCGATGGATATTTTTGTGGATTTTTCTGAGCTCGGTGATAGAAAACTACATTTTATGGAAAATAAGCATCTTTTTATTAAATGATATGATTTTTATTGCCTAATTTTGTCTTCTCTTTTTTCTATTGAACATACCGATCTAATGGTTCTAACGAACATTTTTGCGGATTTTCTAAGCTCTGTGCTATTTTCTTTATTTTATAGAAGATATACACCTTTTTGCTAAATGATATGATTTTTATAGTTTAAGTTTGTCTTCCATTATTTTTAAGTTGAAAATGGTGATCTCCCGGTTCCAACAGACAATTTCGTGGATTTTTCTGAGCTCTGGGCTATTTTCTACATTTTATGGAAGATATATATCTTTTAATTTAGTGATATGATTTTTATAACCTATTTGTCTTCTCTTATTTTTTTTAATTGAAGATGGTGATCTTTACATTGAATGGTTTATTTTTTGGCCTAATTTCATCTCCTCTTATATTTCATTTGAAGATGGCATTCTTTCCGTCCCAAGTGACTTTTTGCGGATTTTTTGAGCTCCGGGACATTTTCCACATTTTCTGGAAGATATAGATGTTTTTATTAAATGATATGATTTTTGGCCAAATTTTGTCTTCCCTTATTTTCCAGTAGAAGTTGGAGATCTCCCGGTTCCAACGGACATTTTTACGGATATTTCTGAGCTGCGGGCTATTGTTCACATTTTCTGGAATATAGAGATCATTTTATTAAATGATATCAGAGAAGACTAAATTAGGATAAAAATGTCCGCTGGAACCAGGAAATCGCCATCTTCAACTGAAATATAAGAGAAAACAAAATTCCGAATCCGGAAATCGCCATCTTCAACTGAAATATAAGAGAAAACAAAATTCCGAATCCGGAAATTACAATCTTCATCTATATAAATGTCTATTGTAATCAAGATATCGCTATCTTCAACTGAAAAGATTTTAATATTTCATTTACTGAGATTGGTGTTATTTTTTATATTTTTTGAAAGATTTGGATCTTTTTATTGATTGGTATGATTTTTCTACCAGAAATTTGTCTTCTCTTATTTTCTGTTGAAGATGTCAATCTTTTTATTAAATGTTATAAATTTTGACCTACGTTTTATCTTCTTTTATATTCATGTTTAAGATGGGATCACTCGATTCCAACGGACATTTTTGCAGATTTTTCTGAATTTCGACCTATTTTCCACATTTTGGAAGATATGGATTGTTTTATTAAATGATATGATATTTTGGTCTAATTTTGTCGTCTCTTATTTTCCAGTAGAAGACGGCGATCTCCAGGTTCCAACGAACATGTTTGTGGATTTTCCGAGTTTGGGGCTATTTCTACATTTTTTGGAAGATAGGTTTCTTTTTATTAAACGATGTAATTTTTGGCCAAATTTTGTCTTCTCATAATTTTCAGTTGAATATGTCGATTTCCCAGTTCCAACTGACATTTTGGCGTATTGTTCTAAGCACGGAGCAATTTTTTTACATTTTCTGTAAGATATGGATCTATTTATTAAATGATATGAATATTTGGCCTAATTTTGTCTTTTCTTATTTTAAAGTTGAAGAGTGTGATCTCCTGGTTCCAACAGATATTTTTTGCGGATTTTTCTGAGTTTGGTGCTATTTTCTACATTTTCTCAAAGACTTGTATCTTTTTATTAAATGATATGATTTTCATACCCTAATTTTGCCTTCTCTTATTTTTCGATTGAAGATGGCGATCTCCTCGTGCCAACAGATATTTTTGCATATTTTTATGAGCTCGAGGCTATTTTCTACATTTTCTTGACGATATGAAGCTTTTATTAAATGATATGATTTTATAACCAATGTTTCGCGTATCTTATTTTTCAGTTGAAGATGACGATCTCATGTTTCCATCGGATATTTTTGTTTATTTTTCTCAGCTCCGGCTTATTTTCTACATTATCTGGAAGATATGAATACTTGTACTAAATGATATGATGTTTTGTCCTAATTTTGTTCTCTTATATTTTTAAGTCGAAAATTCCGATATCCCAGTTTCGACTAACATTTTGCTGCTTTTTCTGAGCTCCGGGCTTTTCCACCTTTTTGGACGATGTGGATCTTTTTATTAAATGATATCATCTTTGGCCTAATTTTGTCTTCTCTTTTAAGTTGAAGATGGTGATCTCACTATTCCAATTGACATTTTGCCGATTTTTTGAGATCGGGGCTAGCTCATTTTATAAAATGATATATATTTTTGGATTAATTTTGTCTTCACTTATTTTTGTTGTTGAAGATAGCGATCTCTCAGTTCCAACAGACCTTTTGCGGTTTTTATGAGCTCCGTGCTATTTTCTACATTTTCTGTAAGATATGGATCTTTATATTAAATGATATGATTTTTATAGTATAATTTTGTCTACTCTTATTTTTTTCAGTTGAACATGGCGATCTCCCGGTTCCAACGGACATTGTTGCGGATTTTTTTGAGATTGGTGCTATTTTCTATATTTTATGGAAGTTATGGGTATATGCATAAAATGATATGATTTTTAGTTCTAATTTTGTCTTCTCTTATTTTTCTTCTGATGATGGCGATCTCTTTGTTCTAACAAATAGTTTTTCCAATTTTTCTGAGCTCTGTGCTATTTTCTAAATTTTACGTAAGATATGGATCTCTTAATTAACTGATATGATTTTTATCGTCTCTTATTTTTCAGTTGAATATGGCATCTACCGATTCAAACAGAAACTTTTGCGAATTTTTATGAGCTCGGGGCTAATTTCTGAATTTTCTGGAAGATATGGATCGTTCAATATGCTTTTTTGGCCGAATTTGGCCTTCTCTTATTTATTTGTTGATGATGCCGACATCTTGGTTCCAACTGACATTTTTGCAGATTTTTTGAGCTACGAGCTATTTTCTACTTTTTCTGTAAGATATCTATTATACATTTGACAGTGTTTTTTGAATCCTAGGGCGGATTAGGACAAGATAAAAGACGGCTGAGATTTGATCTTGGTAAATCAACGGTTGAGATGAGTAGTTGTAAAACTTTTTGGGAAGAAAATTTTTGAGGTGTGGTCAGTTGAGTTTTTGAAACTGGGTTTTTGAAACATGGAATCATTGCAAATGCAGAAGACGCACCCAAAAATTGAATAGAGAGTCACACTAAAGGCACACAAAAATATGCTAGCACAGAAATTGCAGAAGACGCACTAAATGCACGCACTAAAGGCACAAATAAACAATAAGACCAATTAAGAAATAAATTAATTATTAACAGAGGGACTTTTAAACAACCTCGCCTCACCAACACATAGAACACGACGCACAGAACACGACGCCTCGCCTCACCAATGCACAGCACACGACTGCTCAATGACTCCTCGGCTCCTCCACCCGACGCCTCGCCTTCTACACAAAAAACCCTAAATTAAAATGATTCTGCTTCTTCTCCGCCATCAATTGGTTCTGCTTCTTCTCCCCATCAATTTCACCATCATCGAGAGCATCCGCCAGCCTCAAGAGCATCCCCATCAATTTCTTCCTCTCCCATCGCAGGTAACCCCATTTTCTCTGCTATCATTTCTGGGTTTGAAGTTTTTCATTTAATCTTTGTTAAGATCTGCTTCCAATTGATCTTCGTTTTTCTCCTTCTGAGATGTCACAGTTAACCCCACCTCCATTGGAGCATTTTCTCAGCCAGCATCACTTCTGTATCGATTTAATCCAGCATCATCTCCAAAAGGTACACTTTTTTGCTTTTATTTCTGTTATTACTTTTTTTCATTTCATTGCTTATTAATTACTTGCAATCGAGCTTATGGACGTATTTCTGTTAGCATTTCATTGCCGTGATCATTTCATTGCAATCGAGTCACTTTTTTGCTTTGAACATTTCATTGCAATCAATTTAGTCAATCGAGTCACTTTTTTTGTTGTGAGCATTTCATTAGTTACTTGATTTAGTTTTGCCCGCAACGTATGTATGTATTGCTTATTATATATCAACGTAATGATGTGGTTTGATATTGCATTGGTTTCCAATCATTTTTTTTCTTTTTTCGATTTTAGGAGAATGTGGAAACATTCAGCTCACTCTTATTAAAAGCTGGAACTATCTGTTTGGAGTGGATTTTTAATTTTTTGTTTCAGTTCAAAAATTGATCAATTTTTTTGAAACAAAAATTACAGTATCTAATTCCATATGCTAGATCAATTTTTTAAAGCTGGAACTGAACAATTTTTTTCAACTGATCAATTTTTGTTTCCATATGTTCCATAAGATTTTTTGTATCCATATGCTAGATTAAGATTGCAAGCTAGCAGTTTGAAGCTGGAACTGTCGGGTTTTTGTTTCCTTATGCTAGATTCTAATCATTTCAAAACGAAAGCTGGCAGTTTCGAGTTTGGTGGGTGACTCTAGGGATGAAGCTGCCATCAAGAGGTAGCTTTTGTTATCATCTTGAATTATATTCTGGAATTTGTTTTGGAATGTTATTTTAATTACTTTGCACTAATAACACAAGAGAATAGATTAGCGAAATAACATTTTACAAAGTCTAAATAATGTCATATCTACTCATAGTTACTGGTAGTAACTGGTGGTTTCTGTAAATTCTAAATCTTAGGAAGAAAATTCATAGAAAATCTATTTGCAAAACTAACCTTGGTTGGCCCAAAGTAGTAGGGTTTTTTCTCTTTCAAATTGAAATGTTTTCTAATGGGTAATGTTTTGATTGTTGTGAATTCAGGAATAATTATATCTGAACGACATCAAGTATAAAGCAAAGAACATACAAAGCAAACATGATAAACTAGCATATGGAAACAAAAAAAACAATCTGAATCTTGCATGTTACACCTAGGGGGAATTTCTCATAGATCAATAAAAATTGATCAACAAAAATTGAAGGAAAGAGATGGGAGGTTGGAGCTGCAAAAACTGCAGCAACAATTCAAATATTCACAATGGTCCAGTCTAACAATATGTTTTAGCAACTTCATTTGTTCAAATATTCACTATTTTGTTGACATTATTTTAAAAAGAAAATGCCGACTTTGTATTGATTGGGTTTTGTTTTTAGGAACGGTTTATTCTGATCTTTGGCATTCTTAGGAAAGGAACTGATTCTGATTTTTTCATTTACATTTTGTGCTATTTTCGATGAACTGATTCTGATTTTGGGTAAATTTTTTATTTGTTAAAATGCGGTTAGATCAATAGGTAATGGGATTATAGCAAAAGTTTCAAAATGCAGGGGAATGCAAATTCAGATTCTCTTCAACCAAAGGAATGAAATTTCTACTCTTTCTACTTGGATCCAAAATAGGAGCAATCCTTTGTTATCTGTTGCTGGTTTGCATTAGCCTACTTCAATCATTAAAATGGAATTATTCACAGTTGACAAATAGGAATGCAGTAAATTGGGAACCAAAATTTTGTTTCTATTAAAAGAATCGTGTTTCATGAATTATGCATAGGATGAGAGATTGCAGCTGCTGATATCAGGGAATGTGGTTAATGAACGTGCTGGCAGCTTATTGAAACCATAGTTATCAATATGTTTAGTTCTTTTCTGTTTATGTTCATAGACATTGGAAATTTGAGCTTAATTTGAAATATCTCAGCTATTGGATCATTCCTTCACTTGGACAAATGATACTCAGCGTGTCAGCATCAACTTATCGATTTTTTTGATATTGTTGGTTAAATTAGGACCTAAATTTTCTTCCCAGGATTTTACTTTGATGCATGCCAATATTATCTGTCTAATGATGTTTATGATAACTCGGATACAGTCCAAGTATGAAATATTATTCATCAATGTAAATAAATTAGATTTAAGGTTGTAAAACTATTCGTTACAGTGAATGTACTGGAAATAAATGCATTATCTAGACTACGAGACATTAATTTTTTTTGGGTTGCAGTGAATTATAGAGGCATCTAGCTTCACATTTTGCATATAGATAAACTGTGTAAATATGGCTAAATTCATATATTGTTAAGAGTTGCAGACATCAGCATATTTTGTTTCTGGCCTTTCTTATTTTTTATATGGATTACTCTGTAACATGACCCCTTGATTTTTTTTTGCAGATATGCGATTTTCTTTTATAGCGTGGGATGTTATCTTTAAATTTAATTGGTATTGAAAAGAAACAACATGAACATTGTGAGAGTGTTATGCTGCTGAGGATATGTTGCCAGGATATGTGAGGTGTGATGGCGATGTATGTGAGTATTTTGCTACTATATATGAAAAACAACAGGAACAATGTGAAATTGGGTTTTTAGAGGGCGGTGGCTTCTTCGTCACATCAGAAATAAATGGCAGTCCCTCTGTTGATGAAGAAGATTGTTAAGAAGTGTGTCAAGAAGTTTAAAAGGCCTCAGAGCGACATCAAGATATGCGTCAAGCCAAGCTGGCATATGCCAAAGGGTATTGACTCCCGTGTGAGGAGGAAGTTCAAAGGGTTTACCCTGATGCCAAACATTGGGTACTGGTCTGACAAGAAGACCAGACACTATCTGCCCAACCATTTCAAGAAGTTTGTTGTTCACAATGTTTCTGAAATGGAGCTGTTCATGATGCGCAACAGGATGTACTGTGCTGAGATTGCCCATAACGTCTCTATGAGGAAGAGGAAGGAGATTGTCGAAATGGCTGCTCAGCATGACATTGTTGTTACCAGAGTTGTAGCCCGGAGGTTGAGTGAACCGCATGTTAGTTTTCTTTGTCAAAGTTGTAGAGCTTTGGAATTTTCTCTGCGGTTACAGGATTTTGTTAAGACCTGTTTGCTTTCCCTAATTGTGTTTCAACAGTAGTTAATGTATCATCCTCTTGGATTGTGTCATATGTTGTGGCAGAGTTCTATTTACATCGTCTAATTCTTGACTTGAAAAAAAAACAGGAACAATGTGAAAGTATTATGCTGATGTATATGCGGTGTGATATGCTACCGTGGATTAAGAAGGGAGTTGTTGGCCAGGTGCCTTTGCCCGGTGGAACTTCTGATTGTGATGTTAGTATCTGAGACATGATTTGAGCTAAATTTGAAATTAGTAGCTGCAATATTTGTACTGTTAGTTGTATATAAAGGTGGTTTTGTTGTTGCTATGAAGGATATAACATGTATTCAAATCAATAAGAAGATGAACATTTCATTGATATTGTTATCTTAATGCTATCTTAATATGAACATCTGTTCTTTTTGGTTTTGTTTTGTTTTGTTTTTGCGGTATTTTTTTAATTTTCCTCTTTATATTTTTAGATCTCTCCCAACTTTACATTTTTTGTGTATTGATTTCTACTTGAAGAGGCAATGGTTAAATTGACTTAGTAAGGAATTTTGTGACACAATAATGTCAACACAAGCATTAAAAATATCACTTGAACCTTCCCTTGAGAATTTATTCCACGAATTCTTACATAACCTGACATAAAATGCCAACATAATCACATTGATCTAATCCGATATAGAATTAGCCAGAGCGGCACCCATGATCATGCTGGTGGAGGGATA
>JAULAV010008700.1:0-15601 GCA_030789695.1 Scilla litardierei
AGGTATTCCCAATGCAACGAGTGTTACGAAGGAAAAGTAAAAAAACTCTAGCAGGTCCATGCGCACTGCTGGGATAGTACCTGCAATGTTCCCACAGCACAAACAAACAACCAAAAATATAAACACAGAAGGAAACACAGAGAGAAACTGTACAACAACTAAGCCTAAAGAATAAGTTTGATTTTTATATATCATCCATCTGTACATACATCCATCAGTACCATCTCGTCATACCTAAACAAAACCCCAAAAGTACAAACACTCTCTTCTCACCCCTCACCATCCCAACCTAACTCATCCACAGAACTCCACTGTCGTACCTCATATTTGCCAACCAACTCCAACACCTGAACCTGAAAAGTCAACGGTGGGGCACGTCAGAGCGTAACCCAGTAGGAATACCATACCTCAACTAGCCCTTACATGAAGTGTAGTAAGGGTGCACGTGAGCAGGCAGTGTGTATGGTATGACATAAACATCTACTGCAGTAAAAGAAGCAACAACTATAGTTATGAGCATGTGGGAGCGTGCACGTGCAACGTGCAAGGTGTACATACTAGCATCATGTACAAGAGACAACAAGTAACAAGTACAATATTTATAATGAGCAACTAAGTGATAATAGTAGAGCAAGGAAACTGGTAACATGGAACCCGTCTCACTTCCACTTACTTAAGCTTCACAAATGAAAGCAAACCACCTCATTTTCCAATATGCACCCATCTCAAGCAATTCATGCATTCATGGCACCAATCATACATACAAGACAACATTCAAATCTATAACCACAAGTCACACATAATGCTCAATAATGCCATGATGCATATGAAACACAAAGCAATTGCTATGAGATGCAATGCAATGCAATGCAATGGGATCCCATGAATGCGCCGGCGTGCAAGTGTATCGTGCACCTACTCCGTTATCACGTGGAGCCACCTAATGGTATTAAGAGGTTGCCCACAGCGACTTCACCCGCCTCCTACCGTGGCAACTTTGTCCATGGCCGTGCACTCCACCTTTCGTGTCCTAATATGATCATATCCAAACTTGCTTTCTTCTCCCCACATCAACACCTTTTGAAGGCCAACATTGTTGCCAACAATTAAATCACCAAGATAATGAACATAAATGAAAATTAACAACTTTATGAAACATTATATGACAAAATGAACAACTGATAAATCATGTAACCATCATATAATGAAGCCGCAAAACATAGCAATCCATAAGTGAACACAAAACAACACATTCATGCAACCCAGTTTCTGGAAATAACGAGATAGTCCCAAAGAGAGGCATAACGCTCCAAATATTTGTATCAAACATGCACATACGATACAAATGAAAGTTTTAAATATAGTTGTTCTGGATTCACCTATAAATTTTCATACAAAACTATGAACTGGGTGATTTATTGTGAATTGTTTGGTAAGACCTGACGAATCTGTTTTTCAGACAGATTTTAAGAGCTGTAAAGATTGATAGTTTATGACATGTTACAGTTAGAATCTCAAAACCATGCACTATGATGAAGTTATAGAAAAAATTGTTAACATTCAAACAAGACCAAGATCATTAATTTCTATGGAGTGTGCATAGACTGATCTATGTTTTGCCAAACTGTGTCCAGATTGGATGAAATTCCGACATGTTGTAAAGATAGAATTTTAACCATATTTTCAGTTCGAATCGGTAAAAGTTTACAACATAAAAGTTATAGACAACAGTCCAATCTTCAGGCCATAAAAGTTTCAGAGCAAACTCAAGTCTAGATTGGAAGGACTAAGCAAAACAATCGACATATAAATCTGTCCATATTTGCTCAGCGTGCACAACCGCCCACCTCAGGATTGCTCACCGCACAAAACCACCCAAATCTTAGAATTGCTCACCGCGCACAACCATACAAAACTCAGGATTACTCACTGTGCACAACCATACAAAACTCAGGATTACTCACCGCACACAACCATACAAACTCAGAATTGACTTGAGAAAAGGTAAAACCACAACAACAACAACAACAACAACCATGAAACTAAGCATGCAACTCTAATACTAGTTGGAGATGGAATCCTACTTTAGCGGTGATGAGAGATAAGGGGGTAGCCCAAATCCATATGGCTCCTCCTCCTTCAAATCCTTCTCCTTCTCCTCCCCAAGCTCCTAGAATGAGCAACAGCACCAAAACGACGACAGGGATGCTACGGGTGTGTGCAGAGTGAGGGTGGCGTAGCTCTACGGGTGCTCAGCCTTCCTAAAGTCTAAGAGGGAGCAAGGGGAAGGGATGAATTTGGCCTAGTCTTGGGGAGAGAGTGAGATATTTTTAGAAGAGTTTAGAAACGAGGTGAATTTGGGAGAAAAGAGTAGAAGAGCCAAGAATTACGTAGTAGAGTCAAGAAGCTATATGCACAAAACCATACAAACTTCAGAATTGCTCAATGCACAAAACCATACAAACTTCAGAATTGCAGAATTTCAATGGTGATGATTTTACTAAGAATTTCAAAGGTAAATTTGTGAATTTAAGCCATGGCATATAAATTAGAAAGGTCAAGAAGCCATATTTACAAGTTTGCCATCTTCCACAAATATCTCTCCCACTATACACACCCACCCAACCTTAATTACAAGTAGCCATTACTTCCCACACTCCCCTATTAATTACAGGAATGCCACTAACCTCAACTCCTTTCACACTAGCCTCTAAACACCAATCCTACACACCCATTCACACACATACATATACCATCATACAACCACATTCATGCATCAAATACCCATGCATCACCTCACCATTCATGCATGCACACTACACCCACGTTACCACATAAGCATGCAACGAGCATCCATGGGCAACCATGCAAGCAACCAATAAGAATCCACCATTAGCATCAATTAAATTAATAACACTAATAGTAAGTCTAATTACTAAGACTACTCCATACAATCATACAATATTATTATACCACTTCATAGTCCACTGCACACACTACATACACATGCATGATCAATCTCATAAAGCACATGCAAATATGTACTCAAAAGCATATACACAATACATAGTACACAGATATACACTCTTTATTCACACAAAAACATAGGCCTACGTATATGGCACTATGGGCCATTGTCTTCTCTTATATTTCAGTTGAAAATGGCCTTCTTTCGGTCTTAACTGACATTTTTGCAGATTTTTTGAGCTCCGGGATGTTTTCCACATTTTCTGGAAGATATGGATGGTTTTATTAAATGATATGATTTTTGGCCTAATTTTCTCTTCTCTTATTTTCCATTAGAAGTTGGCGATCTCCAGATTCCTACAGACATTTTTGCAGATATTTCTGAGCTGCGGTCTATTGTTCATATTTTCTGGAATATATGGATCATTTTATTAAATGATATCAGAGAAGACAAAATTAGGCCAAACAATGTCCGTTGGAACCGGGAAATCGCCATCTTCAACTGAAATATAAGAGAAGACAAAATTCGGAACCGGGAAATCGCCATCTTCATATATAAAAATGTCTGTTGTAATCGATATCGCCATCTTCAACTGAAAATATTTTTTTATATTAGTTTCTGAGATTGGTGCTATTTTCTACATTTTATGAAAGATATGGATCTTTTTATTAATTGATATGATTTTTAGCCTAAATTTATCTTCTCTTATTTTTCTGTTGAAGATGTCGATCGTTTTATTAAATGATATGATTTTTGGCCTAATTTTGTCTTCTCTTATATTCCATTTGAAGATGGTGATCACCAGGTTCCAACGGACATTTTTGCAGATGTATCTGGGTTTCGGGATATTTTCCATATTTTTGAAAGATATGGATTGTTTTATTAAATGATATGATATTTTGGCCTAATTTTGTCTTCTCTTAATTTCTAGTTGGAGATGGCGATCTCCAGGTTCCAACGGACATTTTTGTGTATTTTTCTGAGTTTGGGCTATTTCTACATTTTCTAGAATATTGTTTCTTTTTATTAAACGATATGATTTTTTGGTCTAATTTTGTCTTCTCATATTTTTGCTGTTGAATATGTCTATTTCCTGGTTCCAACGGACATTTTGGCAGATTTTTCTGAACTCGGAGCAATTTTTCTACATTTTTGGAAGGACCTTTTTATTAAATGATATGAATATTTGGCCTAATTTTGAATTTTGTTAGTTTTCAGTTGATGGCGATCTCCCGGTTCCAACGGACATTTTTGCGGATTTTTTGATCTCCGAGTAATTTTTTAAAATTTTCTAGAAGATATGGATCGTTTTATTAAATGATATGATTTTTGGCCTAATTTTGTCTTATCTTATTTTTAAGTTGAAGAGTGCAATCTCTCGATATTTTTGTGGACCTGTGTTCGGTGCTATTTTCTACATTTTCTAGAAGACTTGTATCTTTATATTAAAAGATATGATTTTCATACCCTAAATTTGTCTTCTCTTATTTTTTTCAATTGAAGATGGAAATATCCTGGTTCCAACAGATATTTGCGGATTTTTCTGAGCTCGAGTCTATTTTCTACATTTTCTGGACGATATGGAGCTTTTTATTAAATGATATGATTTTTATAATCTAAGTTTCGCTTATCTTATTTTCAGTTGAAGATGATGATCTCCAAGTTCCATCAGACATTTTTGCATATTTTTCTGAGCTCCGACCTATTTTCTACATTATCTGGAAGATATGAATACTTGTATTAAATGATATGATTTTTGTCCTAATTTTGTTTTCACTTATTTTTTTACTCAAAAATTCCGATCTACCGATTCCCACTGACATTTTGTCGGCTTTTCTGAACTCGTTGCTATTTTCTGCATTTTCTGGATGATAGAGATCTTTTTAGTAAATGATATCATCTTTGGCCTAATTTTTAATTCTCTTATTTTTAAGTTGAAGATGTCGATCTCACTAGTCAAACTGACATTTTGTCGATTTTCCTGAGTTCGGGGATATTTTCTACTTTTTCTGGAAGATATGGATCGTTTTATTAAATGATATAATTTTTTGATTTAATTTTGTCTTCTGTTATTTTTTCGTTGCAGATAGCGATCTCCCTATTACAACGGACCTTTTTTGCGGATTTTTATGAGCACCTGGCTATTTTCTACATTTTCTGTAAGATATGGATCTTGATATTAAATGAAATGATTTTTATAGCATAATTTTGTCTATTCTTATTTTTTTTAGTTGAACACGACAATCTCCCAGTTCCAACGGACATTTTTCGGATTTTTTGAGTTTGCTGCTATTTTCGACATTTTATGGAAGATATGGGTATATAAATAAAATGATATGATTTTTAGGTTCTAATTTTGTATTCTCTAATTTTTCTATTTAAGATGGCAAACTCTCGGTTCTAACAGACATGTTTTCAGATTTGTTTTAGCTCGGTGCTAATTTCTAAATTTTATGAAAGATATGGATCTTTTTGTTAAATGATACGATTTTTATCGTTGAAGTTTTTCTTCTCTTGTTTTTCAATTGAAGATGGTGTCTCCCGATTCAAATGGAAATTTTTGTGAAGTTTTATGAGCTCGGGCCTATTTTCTGCATTTTCTGGAAGATATGGATCGTTTAATATGATTTTTTGTCTTAATTTGGTCTTCTCTTATTTATTTGTTGAAGATGGGACCTACTGGTTCCAACGGACATTTTAGCAGATTTTTTGAGCTACGAGCTATTTTCTACATTTTCTGTAAGATATGGATCTTTATAAATGATATGATTTTTATAGCTTAATTTTGTCATCACTTATTTTTTATTTGAGGTTGACGATCTCCCGGTTCCAACTTACTTTTTTGCGAATTTTTCTTAGCTCGGGGGGTATTTTCTCCATTGTCGGTAAGATATGGATCTTTATATCAAACGATAAGATTTTAATCGCCTAATTTTTTCCTCTCTTATTTTTCAGTTGAATATGACGATCTCCAGGTTCTCACGGACATTTTGCGGACTTCTTCGAGCTCCGGACTATTTTCTACATTTTTTGAAGATATGGTTCCTTTTATTAAATGATATGATTTTTTGGCCTAATTTTGTCTTCCTTCCTTTCTGTTGAAGACGACGATCTCCCGGTTCCAACGGTCATTTTTTGCGGATTTTTCTAAGCTCTACGCTATATTTTACATTTTCTGTAAGATATGGAAATTTATATTAAATGATATGATTATTAAATTCTAATTTTGTCTTCTCTTATTTTCATTTGTTGATGGCGATCTCCCGGTTCCATTAGATATTATTGCAGATTTTTCTGAGCTTGGAATATTTTCTTCATTTTCTGGAAGATATGGATGTTTTATTAAAGGATATGATTTTTATAACCTAAGTTTCTCTTCTCTTATTTTTCAGTTGAAGATGGTGATCTCCTGGTTCCAAAAGATATTTTTGTTGATTTTTCTTAGTTCGGGGCTATTTCCAAAATTTTCTAAAAGATATTGATCTTTTTATTAAATGATATGATTTTTGGCCAAATTTTCGATTCTCTTATTTTTCAATTGAAGATGGCGATCTCACGATTCCAATGACATTTTTGCGCATTTTTCCTGAGCTCGGGACTATTTTCTACATTTTCTAAAAGATATGTATCTTTTAAATTGAAATATATTATTTTACAGCCTAATTTAGTCTCCTCTTATTTTTCAGATGAAGATGGCGACCTCCCGGTTCCAACAGACATTTTTGCAGATTTTTTGAGCTCGAGTGTAATTTTACATTTTATAAAGGATATAGATCTTTTTATTAAATGATATGATTTTTATAGCCTAATTTTGTCTTCTCTTATTTTTCAATTGAAGATAACGATCTCCCAATTCAAACTGAAATTTTTGTGGATTTTCCTGAACTCGAGGCTATTTTCTACATTTTATTGTAGATATGGATTTTTAATAAAAATCATAGTCTTCAACTGAAGTATGAGAGAAGACAAAATTCTGAATCGAGAAGTCGCAATCTTCATCTATGAAAATGTCTGTTGTAACCGAGATAACGCCATCTTCAACTAAAAAGATTTTTATATTTCATTTTCTGAGATTGGTGCTATTTTCTATATTTTATGAAAAATATGGATCTTTTTATTAATTGATGTGATTTTTCTACCTGAAATTTATCTTCTCTTATTTTCTGTTAAAGATGTCGATCTTTTTATTAAATGATATGAATTTTGGCCAACCTTTTGTCTTCTCTTATATTCCAGTTGAAGATGTCGATCACCCTGTTCCAACGGACATTTTTGCGGATTTTTCTGAGTTTCAGCCTATTTTCCACATTTTGGAAGATATGGTTGTTTTTAAATGATATGATATTTTGGCCTAATTTTGTCTTCTCTTATTTTCCAGTTGAAGATGATGCCTCCAGGTTCCAACGAACATGTTTGCGGATTTTTCTGAGTTTGGGGCTATTTCTACATTTTTGGAAGATATGTTTCTTTATAGTAAACGATATGATTTTTGGCCTAATTTTGTCTTCTCATATTTTTCAGTTGAATATGTCAATTTCTTGGTTCCAATGGACATTTTGGTAGATTTTTCTGAGTACGGAGCAATTTTTTACATTTTCTGGAAGATATGGATATATTTATTAAATGATATGAGTATTTGACCAAATTTTGTCTTTTCTTATTTTTAAGTTGAAGAGTGCGATCTCCCGGTTCCAACCGATATTTTTTGTAGATTTTTTGAGTCGGTGCTATTTTCTACATTTTCTCGAAGACTTGTATCTTTTTATTAAATGATGTGATTTTCCTACCCTAATTTTCCCTTCTCTTATTTTTCAATTGAAGATGGCGATCTCCTCGTTCCAACAGATATTTTTGCAGATTTTTCTGAGCTCGAGGCTATTTTTTACATTTCTGGATGAGATGGAACTTTTTATTAAATGATATGATTTTTATAACCAAAGTTTCGCTTATCTTATTTTTAAGTTGAAGATGACGATCTCCTAGTTCCATCGAACATTTTTGTGGATTTTTCCGAGCTCCGGCTTATTTTCTACGTTATTTGGAAGATATGAATACTTGTACTAAATGATATGATGTTTTATCCTAATTTTGTTTTCTCTTATTTTTAAGTCGAAAATTCTGATCTCCGAGTTCCAACTAACAGTTTGCTTCTTTTTCTGAGCTCCGGGCTTTTCCACCTTTTCTGGATGATATGGATCTTTTTATTAAATGATATCATCTTTGGCCTAATTTTGTCTTCTCTTTTAAGTTGAAGATGGCGATCTCACTATTCCAATTGACATCTTGCCGACTTTTCTGAGATCGGGGCTATTTTATGCATTCCATTGAATATTTGGATCATTTTATTAAATGCTATAATTTTTTGATTTAATTTTGTCTTCAATTATTCTTCATTGAAGATAGTGATCTCTCGATTCCAACAGACCTTTTTGCGGATTTTTATGAACTTCGGGATATTTTCTATATTTTCTGTAAGATATGGATCTTTATATTAAATGATATGATTTTTATAGCCTAATTTTGTCTACTCTTATTTTTAAGTTAAACATGGCGATCTCCCGGTTTCAACGGACATTTTTTCGGATTTTTTTTGAGATTTGCGCTATTTTCTACATTTTATGGAAGTTATGTGTATATGTGTAAAATGATATGATTTTTTAGGTTCTAATTTTGTCTTCTCTTATTTTGCTATTGATGATGACGATATCTCAGTTCTAACAGACATTTTTTTCGGATTTTTCTGAGGGTCGGTGCTATTTTCTAAATTTTATGAAAGATATGGATCTTCTTATTAAATGATATGATTTTTATCGTCCAAGTTTATCTTCTCTTATTTTTTAATTAAATACGGCGTCTCCAGATTCAAACAGAAACTTTTGCGAATTTTTATGAGCTCGGGGCTAATTTCTGTATTTTCTGGAAGATATGGATCATTCAATATGATTTTTCTAGCCTAATTTGGTCTTCTCTTATTTATTTGTTGAAGATGGAGACCTCTTTGTTCAAACGGACATTTTTGCAGATTTTTTGAGCTACAAGCTATTTTTTACATTTTCTGTAAGATATGGATCTTTATAAATGATATGATTTTTATAGCCTAATTTTGCCATCACTTATTTTTTATTTGAGAATGGCAATCTCCTGGTTCCAACAGACTTTTTTCACTGATTTTTCTGGGCTCTAGTTTATTTTCTACATTTTCTGAAAGATATGTATTTTTTATTAAATGAGATGGTTTTGGCCTAATTTTGTTCCCTTCTTTTTTCGGTTGAAGAAGGCAATCTCCCGGTTCCAACTTACTTTTTACGAAATTTTCTAAGTTCGGGGCTATTTTCTACATTTTCTATAAGATATGGATCTTTATATTAAACGATATGATTTTTATAGCCTAATTTTATCTTCTCTTATTTTTTAGTTGAATATGTCGATCTCCCGGTTCCAACGGACATTTTGCAGATTCTCCGAGCTCCGGACTATTTTCTACATTTTCCGCAAGATATGGATCTTTTTATTAAATGATATGATTTTTGGGCCTAATTTTGTCTTTGTTTTTTCAATTGAAGACAACGATCTCCTAGTTCCAACGGACATTTTACAGAATTTTCTGAGCTCGGCGCTATATTTTACATTTTCTGTATGATATGGAACTTTATATTAAATGATATGATTATTAAATCCTAATTTTGTCTTCTCTTACTTTTCATTTGCAGATTTTTCTGAGCTCTGGTTATTTTCTACATTTTCTGGAAGATATGGATGTTTTATTAAATGATATTTTTTACTAATTTTTCTGAGTTCGGGGATATTTCCAAAATTTTCTAAAAGATATTGATCTTTGTTATTAAATGATAGGATTATTGGCCTAATTTTCTATTCTCTTATTTTTTTTAGTTGAAGATGGTGATCTCCCAATTCCAACGGACATTTTTGCGTACTTTTCCTAATTTTCTGGAAGATTTGGATCTTTTGTATTGAAATATATTATTTTACAGCCTAATTTTTCCTGCTCTTATTTTTCAGTTAAAGATGGCGACCTTCCAGTTCCAACAGACATTTTTGCAAATTTTTCTAAGATCGAGGGTGTTTTTACATTTTTATAGGATATGGATCTTTTTATTAAATGATATGATTTTTATATCCTAATTTTGTCTTCTCTTATTTTTTCAGTTGAAGATGGCGATCTCCATGTACCAACAGACACTGTTGCGGATCTTTCTGACCTCGTGCATATTTCTAATTTTCATGGAAGATTAGTATCTTTTTATCAAATGATTGATTTTTTTGCTTAATTTTGTCTAGTATTACTTTTCAGTTGAATATGGCGATCTTTCTATTCCAACATAAATTTTTTCGGATTTTTCTAAGCTTATGGCTATTTTCTACATTTTCTAGAGAATTCGGATTATTTATTAAATGATATGAATTCTCTTGCCTAATTTAGTCTTCTCTTTTTTTTCACTTTAAGATGGCGGTCTCCACGTTCCAACGGACATTTTTGCAAATTTTTCTGACCTTGAGGTTATTTTCTGAAAGATATCGTTTGTTTTATTAAATGATATGATTTTTGGCCTAATTTTATCTTCTCATTTTTTCGTTGATGGCAATCACTCGGTTCCAATGGATATTTTTGCAGATTTTTCTGAGCTCTGGGATATTTTCTATATTATGTGGAAGATATCGATAGGTTTATTAAATGATATGATTTTTTTGCCGAATTTTGTTTTCTCTTTTATTATTAAATTTAGTGATCTCCTGGTTTCAAACGGATATTTTTGTTGATTTTTCTGAGCTATGGGCTATTTTCTATATCATCTGGAAGATATCGACCGTGTTATTAAATGATATGATCAGTTGGCCGAATTTTATTTTATTTTATTGTTAAATTTACCGATCTCCCCGGTTCCGACAGATATTTTTGCGGATTTTTCTAAGCTCGAGGATATTTCTACATTTTATGGAAAATAAGAATCTTTATATTAAAATTTCCATTGGAAACAAGAAATCACCATCTTCATCAATAAAAATGTCCATTGTAACAGGGATATCACCATCTTCAGCTGAAAAGATTTTTGATATCATTTTCTGAGCTTGGTGTTATTTTCTACATTTTATGAAAGATATGGATCTTTTTATTTAATGATATGATGTTTCTAGCCTAAATTTGTCTTCTCTTATTTTTCCAGTTGAAGATGGGATCTCCCGGTTCCAACGGAAAATTTTGGAATTTTTCTAAGCTCCGGCCTATTTTTCACATTTTTGGAAGACATGGATCGTTTTATTAAATAACATGATATTTTGGCCTAATTTTGTATTCCCTTACTTTCCAGTTGAAGATGGAGATCTCCCGGTTCCACGAACATTTTTACGGATTTTTTTGAGCTCGGGGCTACTTTCTAAATTTTATCGAAGATATGGATCTTTTATTACATTATGTGATTATTGTAGGCTAATTTTGTCTTCTCTTATTTTTCAATTGAAGATTAAAATATCCCGATTCCAACGGACATTTTTGCCGATTTTTCTCAGCTCGGGACTAGTTTCTACATTTTCTGTAAAATATAGATCTTTTTATTAAACGATATAATTTTTCTATCCTAATTTTGTCTTCTCTTATTTTTCCATTGAAGATGGCGATCCCCCAATTCCAACGGAAATTTTTGCAAATTTTTTCAACTTTGACTCAATTTTCTGTTTTTATTGTTGATATGGATATTTTTATTAAATGATATGATTTTTATAGCCTACGTTTATCTTCTCTTATTTTTCACTTGAAGATGGCAGTCTCTCAGTTCCAACGGACATTTTTGCAGATTTTCTGAACTCTGGGCTATTTTTTGTATTTTCTGGAAGTTATCGATCATTTTATTAAATGTAATGATTTTTTGGCCTAATTTTGTCTTCTCTTATTTTTTTCGTTGATGATGGCGATCTCCCGGAACCAACTGATATATTTGCGGTTTTTTCTGAGCAATGGCCTATTTTCTGAATTATTTGGAAGATATTGATCGTTTTATTAAATGATATGATTTTTGCCTAATTTTGCCTTCTCTTTTTTCGTTAAAATTGGCGATCTCTCGGTTCTGTCGTATATTTTTGCGGATTTTTCCGAGCGCGGGGATATTTTCTACATTTTATCGAAAATAAGAATCTTTATATTAAATGATATGATTTTTATTGCCAAATTTTGCCTTCTCTTATTTTCTGTTGAACATGGCGATCTCCCTATTCCAACAAACATTTTTTCAGATTTTCTGAGATCGGTGCTATTTTCTTTAATTTATAGAGATATGGATCTTTTTATTAAATGATAAGATTTTGATATCTTAAGTTTGTCATCTATTAATTTTAAGTTGAAGATGACGATCTTACGTTTTAAGGGACATTTTTGCGGATTTTTCTGAGCTCCGGTCTATTTTCAACATATTATGGAAGATAATAATTTTTTTATAATATGATATGATTTTTATAACCTAAATTTGTTTTCTCTTATTTTCCCGTTGAAGATGGCGATCTTTATATTAAATGATATGATTTTTGGCCTAATTTTGTCTTCTCTTATATTTCCATTGAAGATGGCATTCCCTCGATCCTAAAGGAAATTTTTGTGGATTTTCTGAGCTCCGAGCTATTTTCCACTTTTTCTAGAAGATATGGAACGTTTTATTAAATGATAAGATTTTTGGTCTAAATTTGCCTTTTCTTAATTTTTTATTGAAGTTGGCAATCTCCTGGTTCCAACGAACATTTTTACGGATATTTCTGATCTTCGGGATATTTTCCATATTTTCTGGGATAAATGGATCGTTTTATTAAATGATATCAGTGAAGACAAAATTAGGCCAAAAACTGTCCGTTGGAACCGGGAAATCGCCATCTTAAATTGAAATATAAGAGAAGACAAAATTCGAAACGGGAAATCGACATCTTCATCTATAAAAAAGACCGTTGTAACGGGGTATTTCCTTCTTCAACTGAAAAGATTTTTTTAATATCATTTTCTGAGCATAGTGCTCTTTTATACATTTTATGAAATATATGGATTTTTATTAATTGATATGATTTTCTAGCCTGAATTTGTTATATCTTATTTTCCAGTTGAGATGGTGATCTTTTTGTTAAATGATATGATATTTGGCCTAATTTTGTCTTCTCTTATATTCATGTCAAACATGGCGATCATCCGGTTCCAAAAATCATTTTTGCGGATATTTCTGAGCTCCAGCCTATTTTCCACATTTTTGGAAGAATGTATCGTTTTATTAAATGATATAATATTTTGGTCTAATTTTGTCATCTCGTATTTTCCAGTTGCAGATTGCAATCTCCCGGTTCCAACAGCCATTTTTGCTCATTTTTCTGAGCTAGGAATTATTTTCTATACGTTTTGGAAGATAAAGATCTTTTTATTACATTGTATGATTTTTGTAGCATATTGTCTTTTTTTAAGTTGAAGATGGCGATATCCAGGTTCTAACAGACATTTTGGCCGATATTTCTGAGCTCAGTACTATTTTCTATATTTTCGGTAAGATATGGATCTTTTTATTAAATGATAAGATTTTTCTAGCCTAATTTTGTTTTCTCTTATTTTTCAATTGATGATAGCGATCTCCCCGGTTCAAACGAAAATTTTTTGCGTATTTTTTTGAACACGAGGCTATTTTCTATATTTTATTGTAGATTTCGATCTTTTTATTAAATGATATGATTTTTAAAGCCTATGTTTGTCTTCTCTTATTTTTCCACTTAAAGATGATGGTTTCCCTGTTCCAACGAATATTTTTGCGGATTTTCTTAATTGGGGCTATTTTCTGTATTTTCTGGAAGATACGATCGTTTTATTAAATGTTATGATTTTTTAGACTAATTTTGTCTTCTCTTATTTTTCATTGATGATAGCGATCTCCCGGAACCAACAGTTATTTTTGTCGATTTTTTTGTGCTATGGCCTATTTTATCTATTATCTGGAAGATATCAATCGTTGTATTAAATGATATGATTTTTTGGCCTAATTTTGTCTTCACTTTTTTTGTTAAATTTGGCGATCTCTCGGTTCTGACGGATATTTTTACGGATTTTTCTGAGCTCGGGGATATTTTTAACATTTTATGGAAAATAAGCATCTTTATATTAAATGATATGATTTTTATTGTCTAATTTTGTTTTCTCATTTATCGGTTGAGCATAGTGATCTCCTGGTTCTAACGGACATTTTGGCGGATTTTCTGAGCTCTGTGCTATTTTATTTATTTTATGGAAGATATGAATCTTTTTATTAAATAATATGATATTTATAGCTTAAGTTTCTGAGCTTCGGACTATTTTCTACAATTTATGGAAGATATGAATCTTTTTATTAAATGATATGATTTTTATAAACTAAGTTTGTCTTCTCTTATTTTTCCGTTGAAGGTGGTGACCTTTATATTGAATGATATGATTTTTGGCCTAATGTTGTCTTCTCTTATATTTCACTTGAAGATAGCATTCTCTCGTCTAAACAGACATGTTAGCGGATTTTTCTGAGCTTCGGGCTATTTCCACATCTTCTGGAAGATATGGATCGTTTTATTGAAAGATAAGATTTTTGGCTTAATTTGTCTTCTCTTGTTTTCCTATAAAATTTGGCGATCTCCCGGATCCAACGTACATTTTTGCGGATAATTCTGAGCTTCTGGCTATTTTTCACATTTTCTGGAATATATTGATCTGGGAAGTTGCCATCTTCAGCTGAAATATAAGAGAAGAAAATTTTGGAACCGGGAAATCGCCATCTTCATCTATAAAAATGTCTGTTGTAACCCGGATATCGCCATCTTCAACTTAAATGATTGTTATATATCATTCTCTAAGTTTGGTGCTATATTCTACATTTTATGAAAGATATGGATGTTTTTATTAATTGATATGATTTTTCTAGCGTAAATTGTCTTCTCTTATTTTCTTACTAAAGAAGGCGATCTTTTTATTAAATGATATGATTTTTTGACCTAATTTTGTCTTATCTTATATTCCTGTTGAAGATGGCGAGCACCCAGTTCCAACGGACATTTTTGCAGATTTTTCTAAGCTCTGGCCTATTTTTCACATTTTTGGAAGTGGATTATTTTATTAAATGATATGATTTTTGGCCTAATTTTGTCTTCTCTTATTTTCTAGTTGAAGATGGCAATGTCCTGGTTCCAACGGACATTTTTGAAGTGTTTTTTTAGTTTGGGGCTATTTCTACAATTTCTGGAAGATATGTTTCTGTTTATTAAAAGATATGAGTTTTGGCCTAATTTTGTCTTCTCGTACTTTTCAGTTGATTATGTCAATTTCCCAGTTCCAACGGACATTTTGACCGATTTTTCTGAGCTCGAAGCAATTTTTCTACATTTTTTTGGAAGATATGGATCTTTTTTATTAAATGATATGATTTTTTGCCCTAATTTTGTCTTTTCTTAGTTTTCAGTTGATGGCGTTATCCCGGTTCCAACAGACATTTTTGCGGATTTTCCGAGTTCCGGGCTAGTTTTTTAATTTTCTGGAAGATATGAATCGTTTTATTAAATGATATGATTTTTTGGCCTAATTTTGGCTTCTCATATTTTTATGTTAAAGAGTGCGATCTCCCGGTTCCAACAGATATT
>JAULAV010008701.1:0-18377 GCA_030789695.1 Scilla litardierei
GTTTGTTGGAATCCAAAGATCGACATCTTCAACTAAAGAATAAGAGAACAAAAAATTAGACAACAAAAAGCATATCATTTGAAAAAAATATCCATATATTCAATAAAATGAAGAAAATAACACCGAGCTCAGAAAAATCAACAAAAATTTCCGTTGTGACCGGGAGATCGCGATACATATCTTACAGAATACAAAATTTGGCCAAAAAATAGTATCATTTATTAAAAAGAAACATATCTTCAAAAAATGTATAAAATAGCCACGAGGTCAGAAAAATCCGTAAAAATATCATTTGGAACCAAGAGATCGCCATATTTAACTAAAACATAAGGGAAGACAAACTTAGGCTATAAAAATCTTATCATTTAATATAAAAATTCATATTTTACAGAAAATGAATAAAATAGCCCGTAGCCCAGAAAATTTACAAAAATGTATGTTAGAACCGGGAGTTTGCCATCTTCAACGAAAAATAAGAGAAGGCAAAATTAGGACATAAAAATCATATCATTTAATATAAAGATTCATATCTTGCAGAAAATGTAGAAAATATCCCGGAGTTAAGAAAAATCAACAAAAATTTCTGTTGGAACCAGGAGATCGACATGTTCAACTAAAAAATAAGAGAAGACAAAATTAGACGATAACAATCATATCATTTAATAAAAAGATTCATATCTTCAATAAACTGCAGAAAATAGTCATGAGCTCAGAAAAATCCGCAAAAATGTCTGTTGGAACCAGGAGATCTCCATCTTCAATAGAAAAAAAGAGAAGAAAAAATAAGGCCAAATAATCATATCATTTAATAAAATGATCCATATCTTTTAGAAAATATAGAAAATAGCCCAGATCTAAGAAAAATCCGCAAAAATTTCTGTTAGAACCGAAAGATCGCTATCTTCAACTGAAAAATAATAGAAGACAAAATTAGGCTATAAAAATTTTATCATTTAATATAAAGATCCATGTCTTACAGAAAATGTAGAAAATTGCCCGGAGCTAAGAAAAATTCGCAAAAAGGTCCGTTGGAATCGAGAGATCGACATATTCAATGAAAAAAATGAGAGAAGACAAAATTAGGCCCCAAAATAATAACGTTTAATAAAAAGATCCTTATCTTTTATAAAATATAGAAAATAGCATCGAGGTCATAAAATTCCGCAAAAATGTCCGTTGGAACGAGGAGATCGCAATCTTCTACTGAAAAATAAGAGAAGGCAAAATTAGGCCAAAAATCATATCATTTAGTAAAAGATAAATATATTCCAAAATTTTTATAAAATAGCACTGAGGTCGGAATAATACGCAAAAATGTCTGTTGGAACCAGGAGATTGCCATCTTCAACTTAAAAATAAGAGAAGACAATATAAACCATAAAAATCATATCATTTAATATAAAGATCCATATCTTCCAGAATATGTAGTAAATAGCCTGGAACTCAGAAAAATCAGTAATAAATTCCGTTGGAATCGAGAGATCACCATCTTCAACTGAAAAAATTAGGGAAGACAAACGTACACGATAAATCCATATTAGTTAATAAAAGTTCTATATCTTATATAAAATGTAGAAAATAGCACCGAGCTCAAAAAATCAGCAAAAATGTTCAACCGGGAGATTACCATATTCAACTGAAAAATAAGAGAAGACAAACTAGGCTATAAAATCATATTATTTAACATAAAGATTAGAAAATGTAGAAAATATCTCGAAGCTTAGAAAAATCTGCAAAAATATTCGTTGGAATCGGGAGATCGTCATCGTCATCTGAAAAATAGAGAAGACAAAATTAGGCCAAAAAATTAGATTATTTCATAAAAAGAAAGATCTATTTCAGAAAATTTAGGAAAACCGACTCAAGCTAAGAAAAATCCCAAAAATGTCCATTGGAACCGAGAGATCGCCATCTTTAGCTAAAAATAAGAAAAGACAAACGTAAGTTATAAATTCATACCATTAATAAAAATAGAAAATAGCACCGAGCTTATAAAGATCTGTAAAAATATCCGTTGGAACAGCAAGAATGCCATCATCAACTGAAAAATAAGAGAAAACAAAATTAGGCCAAAAATCATATCATTTAATAAAAAGATCCAGTTCTTCCAAAAAATTTAAACAATAGTCCCCGTGGTCAAAATAATACGTAAAATGTCCGTTAGAAACGGGAGATCGCTATCTTCAACTGAAAAATAAAGAAGGAAAAATTAGGCCAAAAATCATGTCATTTAATAAAAATATCCATAACTTCTCGAAAATGTAGATAAATAGCACCGAGCTCAGAAAAATCCACAAAAATGTCCCTTGGAACCGGGAGATCGACATCTTCAACAGAAAAATAAGAGAAGACTAAATTAGGTTATAAAAATCCTATCATTTAATAAAGATTCATATTATACAAAAATTTAGAAAATAGGCCGGAGCTCAGGAAAATCCGCACTAATGTTCATTTGAACCGGGAGATCGCCATCTTCAAATTAAAAAAAAGAGAAGACAAAATTAGGCCAAAAAGTCATTTCCTTTCATAAAAAGATACATATCTTCTACAAAATGTAGAAAAATAGTCTCAAGCTAAGAAAAATCTTCGAAAATGTCCGTTGAAACCCGGAGATAGCCATCCTCAACTGAAAAAATAAGAGAATACAAAGGTAGGAAATAAAAATCATATTACTTAATAAAAAGTTCTATATCTTCCATAAAATGTAGAAAATAGCACCGAGCTCAAAACAAATATGCAAAAATATTCGTTGGAACCGGAAGATAGCCATCTTCAACTAAAAAAAATATGAGAAGAGAACATTAGGCTATGAAAATCATATCATTTAATAAAAAGATACATAACTTTCCCAAAATGTAGAAAGTTGACCGGAGCTCAGAAAAATACGCAAAAATGTTCGTTGAAACCGATAGATTGCAATCAACAACTGAAAAAATAAGAGAAAAAATTAGGGTCAAAAATCATATCATTTATTGAAAAAGATCCATAACTTCTCGAAAATGTAGAAAAATAGCCATGAGCTCAGAAAAATCGACAAAATTGTCTGTTGGAACTGAGAGATCGCCATCTTCAACTGAAAAATAAGAGAAGACAAAATTAGGTTATAAAAAATCATAGCATTTAATATAAAGATTCATATCATACAGAAAATGTAGAAAATAGCTCAGAGCTTAGAAAAATCCAAAAAATAACCGTTGGAACTGGGAGATCGCCATCTTCAACTGAAAATTAAAAGAAGACAAAATTAGGCCAAAAATCATATCATTTAACAAAAAGATACTTACATGCCATAAAAAGTAGAAAATAGCGCCGAGCTCAAAAAAATCCGCTCAAATGTCCGGTTGAATCGGGAGATCGCAATATTCAATGGAAAAAAAGAGAAGACAAAATTAGGCCAAAAAATCATATCATTTATAAAATGATTTATATCTTCCAGAAAATGTTGAAAAAAAGACAAACGCTAAGAATAATCCCCAAAATTAGGCTACAAAAATATGAGAAATATGAGAACCGGGAGGTCGCCATATTCAACTGAAAAATATAAGAAGACAATATTAGGCTACAAAAATCTTGTCATTTAATGCAGAGATCCATATCTCTAATAAAATGTAGAAAATATCATGTAGCTCAGAAAAATCCGCAAAAATGTTTGTTGGAACGGGAAAATTGCCATTTTCAACTGAAAAATAAGAGAAGAAAAAAATTTGGATATAAAAATCATATCATTTAATATAAATATTCTTATCTTCCAAAAAGTGTAGAAAATAGCTCCGTGCTCAGAAAATACGCAAAAATGTCTGTTGTAGTTGGGAGATCGCCATCTTGAACTGAAAAATAAGAGAAGACAAAATGAGGCCAAAATATCATATTATTTAATAACATAATACATATCTTCAAAAAATGTGGAAAATAGCCAGGAGCTCAGAAATACTGGAAAAATGTTCGTTGGTACTGGGAGATCGCCATCTTCAAATGTAATATAAGATAAGACAAAATTAGGCTAAAAATCATATCATATAATAAAAAGATCTCTATCTTCAATTGAAAAATAAGAGAAGACAGAACCCGGTTCCAACATACATTTTTGGCTTAATTTTGTCTCTCCGATATCATTTAATAAAAGGATCCATATCTTTAGAATAGCTCGGTGCTCAGAAATATCCTCGCCAACTTCAACTGGAAAAATAAGAGAAGACAAAATTTGGCCAAAAAGTCATATCATTTAATAAAACGATCCATATCTTCCAGAAAATGTGGAAAATAGCTTGAAGCTCAGAAAAATATGCAAAAATGTCCTTTGGGACCGAGAGAATGTTATATTCAACTAAAATATAAGAGAAGACAAAATAAGGCCAAAAAGCATATCATTCAATATAAAGATTTCCATCTTCAATTGGAAAATAAGAGAAGACAAACTTAGGTTATAAAAATTATATCATTTAATAAAAATATCTATATCTTCCATAAAATGTAGAAAATAGCTCGGAGCTCAGAAAAATCCGTAAAAATGTCCGTTGGAATCGGGAGATAGCTATCTTCAACTTAAAAATAACAGAAGATAAACTTACTCGATAAAAATCATATCATTTATAAAAGATCCATATCTTTCATAAAATAAAGAAAATAGCACCAAGGTCAGAAAATCCGCAAAAATGTTCGTTGGAACTTGGAGATCGCTATGTTCACCTAAAAAAGATAAGGGAAGACAAAATTTGGCAATAAAAACCATATCATTTATTATAAAGATTCTTATTTTCCATAAAATTCAGAAATATCCCCAAGCTCAGAAAAATCCGCAAAAATATCTATCGGAACCGGGACATCGCTAAATTTAAAAAAAAACAAAATTCAGCCAAAAATCATATTATTTAAAAACAGACGATATCTTCCAGATAAAACAAAAAACAGATTAGAGCTCAGAACAATCCGAGAAAATATCCATTGGAACCGGGAGATCGCCATTATTAACAAAAAAAAATATATGAGAAGATAAAATTAGGCCAAAACCATTTCATTTATAAAACGATCGATATCTTTCAGAAAATACAAAAAATAGGCTCCAGGTTAGAAAAATTTGCAAGTTTCGTTGGAACTGGGAGACCGCCATCTTCAAGGGAAAAATAAGTGAAGACAAAATTAGGCTGGAAAAATCATATCAGTTGATAAAAAAATACATATCTCTAGAAAATGTGGAAAATAGTCCCAAGCTCAGATAGATCTGCAAAAATGCCTGTTGGAACCGAAAGATCGCAATACTCACCTGAAAAATAAAACTAAACAAAATTAAGCCAAAAAAATCATATCATTAAATAAAAAGAAATAGTATCGATGTTAGAAAAATCCGCAAAACGTCCGTTGGTACGGAGAGATTGCCCATCTTCAACTTAAAATAAGAGAAGAAAAAATTAGGCCAAAAATCGTATCATTTAATAAAAAGATCCATATCTTCCAGAAAATTTAGAAAATAGTCCCGAGATTAGAATAATTCGCAAAAAATGTCCCCTTGGAACCGAGAGATCGCCATCTTCAACTGAAAAATAAGAAAAATCATATAATTTAATAAAAAGATCCATATCCATAATAAAATGTAGAAAATAGCCTTGGGTTTCAAAAAAATCCACAAATATTTCTGTTTGAACCGAGAGATCGCCATCATCAATTGAAAAATAAGTGAAGGACAAAATTAGGCTAGAAAAATCATATCATTTAATAAAAAGTTCTATATCTTACAGAAAATATAGAAAATAGTACCAAGCTCAGAATTATCGACCAAAATGTCAGTTTGAACTGGGATATCGCCATCTTCAACTGAAAAATAAAAGAAGACAAAATTAGGCTATAAAAATCATAAAATGCAATAAAACGATCTTTATCTTCCAGAAAATGTAGAAAATATTCCCGAGCTCAGAAAAATCCGCAAAAATGTCTGTTGGAATCGGAGATCGCAATCTTCAACTGGAAAATAAGAGA
Organism: Scilla litardierei; assembly: GCA_030789695.1. Taxonomy (NCBI): domain Eukaryota; kingdom Viridiplantae; phylum Streptophyta; class Magnoliopsida; order Asparagales; family Asparagaceae; genus Scilla; species Scilla litardierei. The sequence continues at coordinate 5,971 of JAULAV010008701.1, forward strand.
TGACAAAATTAGGCCAAAATAGCATATCATTTAATAAAACGATCCATATCTTCCAAAAAATGTGGAACATAGGCCTGAGCTCAGAAAAATCTATAAAAATGTCCTTGGAACCGGGTGATCATCATCATCAACTCGAAAATAAGAGATATCAATTAATAAAAAGATCCATATCTTTCATAAACTGTATAAAATAGCGCCAAGCGAAGAAAATGATATATAAAAATCTTTTTAGTTGAAGACGGAGATATCCCTGTTACAACCGATATTTTTTAGACGAAGATGTCGATTTCAATGTTTCAAATTTTGTCTTCTCATATCTTTTAGTTGAGGATGGCGATTTTTCGGTTCCAACGGACATTTTTTGGCCTAATTTTGTCTTCTGTGATATAATTTAATAAAATGATCCATATATTCCAGAAAATATGGAAAATATCCTGGAGCTCAGAAATATCGGTAAAAATGTCTGTTGGAACTGGGAGATCGCCAACTTCAACTAGAAATTAAGAGAAGACAAAATTAGTCCAAAAAATCATATCATTTAATAAAATGTTCCATATCTTACAGAAAATGTGGAAAGGAGCCTGGAGCTCAGAAAAATCCGCAAAAATTTCCATTGGGACCGAGAGAATGACATCTTCAACTGAAATTTAAGAGAGGACAAAATTAGGCCAAAAATCATATCATTCAATATAAAGATCGCCATCTTCAATTGAAAAATAAGAGAAAACAATTATAAAAATCATATCATTTAATAAAAGATCCATATCTTCCATAAAATGTTAAAGATAGCCCGAAGCTCAAAATTTTTTTCAAAAACGTCCGTTTGAACTGGAAGATCGCCATGTCTTCAAATTAAAAATAATAAAAGACAAACTTAAGCTATAAAAATCATATCATTTAATAAAAAGATCCATATCATCCATAAAATAAAGAAAATAGCATATAGCTCAGAAAATCTGCAAAAATGTCCATTAGAACTGGGAGATCGCTATGTTCAACTGAGAAATAAGAGGACAAAATCAGTCAATAAAAATCATATTATTTAATATAAAAATTCTTATTTTGCACAAAATGTAGAAAATATCACCGAGCTCAGAAAAATCCGTAGAAATATCCATCAGAACCGGGAGAGAGCGCAAATATTAACGAAAAGCACAAAATTAGGCCAAAATATCATATCATTTAATAAACTGATCGATATCTTCCAGATAATCAGAAAATAGCCCAGAGCTCAGAAAAATCCTCAACAATATCCGTGGGAACCCGGAGATCGCCATCATCAACGAAAAATCTAAGAGAATACAATATTAGACAAAAAATATAGCATTTAATAAAACGATTGTTATCTTCCAGAAAATACAGAAAATAACCCCGAGGTCAGAAAAATCAGTAAAAATTTCCGTTGGAACTGGGAAACCGTTATTTTCAAGTGAAAAATAAGAGAAGACAAATGTAGGTTATAAAAATCATATCATTTAATTAAAAATACATATCCACAATACAATGTAGAAAATAGCCTCGAGTTCAAAAAATCCGTGAAAATTTCCGTTGGAACCGGGAGATCGCCATCATCAATTGAAAAAGATTAGAAGACAAAATTAGGCTAGAAAAATCATATCATTTAATAAAAAGATCCATGTCTAACAGGAAATGTAGAAAATAATCTCGAGCACAGAAATATCAGCCAAAATGTCCATTGGTACAGGAATATCATCATCTTCAACTTAAAAAATAAGAGAAGATAAAATTAGACCACAAAAATCATATAATGTAATAAAAAATCCATATCTTCCAGAAAAGGTAAAAAAAAATCTCAAGCTCAAAAAAATCCAAAAAAAATATCCATTGGAACCGAGAGATCGCAATCTTCGACTGGAAAATAAGAGAAGACAAAATTAGGCCAAAATATCATATCATTTAATAAAACGATCCATATCTTCCAAAAATGCGGAAAATAGGTCGGAACTCAGAAAAATCGGGAGATCACCATCTTCAACTTGAAAATAAGAGAAGACAAATTTAGGCTTGGAAAATGTAGAAAATAACACCAAGCTCAGAAAATGATATATAAAAATCTTTTTAGTTGAAGAAGGCGATATCCCGGTTACAATGTAGATTTTCATATATGAAGATGGTGATATCCCGGTTCCGAATTTTGTACTCTTATATTTCAGTTGAAGATGGCGATTTCCCGGTTCCAACAAACAATTTTTGGCCTAATTGTGTCTTCTCCGATATTATTTAATAAAACGATGCATCGAGAAAATGTGAAAAATAGCCCGGAGCTCAGAAATATCCGCAAAAATGTCCGTTGGAACCAAGAGATTGCCAACTTCAGCTGCAAATAAGAGAAGACAAAATTAGGCCAAAAATCATATCATTTAATAAAACGATCCATATCGTCCAGAAAATGTGGAAAATAGCCCGGAGCTCAAAAAAATCTGCAAAAATTTTTCGTGAATGGATTATTATAGTGTTCACATGGAAAGCTATGGTGATGCACTATCGATGTCGTAGGAACCAAGATTTCAGGGATTGGCCGATAGCTGGTGCTGCCAGAAATAGTAAGATTCGTCAACCACTCTATTCGCTTTAACCATGTGGTCATTAATCGAAATCTCATGAGAAGTCAATAAAACTACCACCTCTTCCCATAGAAACCACGGACGAACCGCATTTGGCCGCTTATTTCCCCAATATCGGCAATGAAATCCATGCGAGTAGAAGAAGTCATTAACAGTGGAAATTGCTTATGTATTGAACCCGTGAGTGGATTCTTATAGTTTTCCTATGGAAAACGATGGTGATGCAATATAGATTTTATAGGGGCCAAGATTTCAGTCGTTTGATGCCCGGATTGGCCGATAGCTGGGGCTACCAGAAAAAATAAAATTCTTCAACACCGCTATTTGCAGCAACCGTGGGGTCATCCCAAATGAAATCTCATGGGAAATCATGGAAACTACATCCTCTTCACATAGAAACAGCTGACGCTCCTCATTTGGCATCATATTTTCCCAAAACGCCAGCAAAATCCGTGTGTTTCCTAGAAATTGTTCACAGTGGCAATTGCTTGTGTATTGAACCCGTGAGTGGAGTCTTATAGTTTTCATATGGAAAGCGATGGTGATGCACTACCGATGTCGTTGGAGCCAAGATTTAGGTCGTTTGATGACCGGATAACCCGGTAGCTTGGGCTGTCAGAAATAGTAATATTCATCAACCCCATTATTCGATGCAACCGTTTGATGAAACCAATCAAAATCTCATGGAAATTCATGCAAACTATCTCCTCTCCACATAGAAACCACAGACGCTCTTGGGCTCCAATTTACCCTAAATGCCAGCGAAATTCATGCGAGTCCGATAAATCGTTAACGGTGGCAATTGCTTGTGTATTGAACCTGTGAGTGGATTCATATAGTTTTCCATGGAAAATGATGGTGATGGACTATCGATTTCATAGGATCCAAGATTTCGGTCATTTAATGCCCAGATTGGGTGATAGCTGGGTTACCAGAAATAGTAAAATTCTTCAACCCTGCTATTCGCAGCAACCGTGGGGTCATCCCAATCAAAATATCAAGGAAAGTTATAAAAACTACCTCCCCTTCACATAGAAACAGTAGACGCTTCGCATTTGGCCTCTTAGTTACCCAAAACGCCTGCAAAATCCTTGCGAGTCCCAGAAATCGTTCACCGCATGAGTTGCTTGTGTATTGAACCCGTGAGTAAGGTATGGTAGTTTTCAAATGGAAAGCTATGGTGGTGCACGATCGATGTCGTACGAGCCAAGATTTCGAACGTTTGATACACGGATTGGCGATATCTAGGGCATCCAGAAATAGTAAAATTCATCAATCAGTTATTCGCGACAACCGTTTGGTCAAACCAATCAAAATCTCAAGGGAAGTCATGGAAACAACCTTATCTTCACATAGAAACCGCGGACGCTCTCATTTGGCCTCTTATTTACCTAAAACACCGGCAAAATCCGTGCGAGTCCCAAAAGTTGTTCACCTTGGCAATTGCTTGTGTATTGAAACCGTGAGTAGATTATTATAGTTTTCACATGGAAAGTGATGGTGATGCACTATCGATGTCGTAGGAGCAAGATTTCAGTCGTTTGATGCCCGGATTGGCCGATAGCTGGTGGTGCCAGAAATAGTAAAATTCGTCAACCACTCTATTCGCAGTAACCGTGTGGTCATATCAATCGAAATCTCATGGGAAGTCAAGAAAACTATCTCCTCTTCACATAGAAACCACGGACGAACTGCATTTGGCCTCTTATTTCCCTAATAATGGTTATGAAATCCATGCGAGTCGAAGAAGTCGTTAACCGTGGCAATTGCTTGTGTATTGAACCAGTGTGTGGATTCTTATAGTTTTCCTATAGAAAACGATGGTGATGCAATATCGATTTCATAGGGGCCAAGATTTTAGTCGTTTGATGCCTGGATCGGTCGATAGCTGGGGTTGCCAGAAATAGTAAAATTCTTCAACCCCGCTATTTGCAGCAACTGTGGGGTCATCCCAATCGAAATCTCATGGAAACTACATCCTTTTCACATATAAACAGCTGACGCTCCTCATTTGGCCTCATATTTTCCCAAAACGCTAGCAAAATCCATGTGTTTCCTAGAAATTGTTCACCGCGGAAATTGCTTGTGTATTGAACCCGTGAGTGGATTCTTATAGTTTTCATATGGAAATCGATGGTGATGTGCTACCGATGTCGTTGGAGCCAAGATTTAGGTCGTTTGATGACCGGATAACCCGGTAGCTTAGGCTGCCAGAAATAGTAATATTCATCAACCCCGTTATTCGCTGCAACTGTTTGATCAAACCAATTAAAATCTCATGGAAAGTCATGGAAACTCTCTCCTCTTCACATAGAAACCACGGAAGCTCCTCATTGGTCTCCAATTTACCCCAAATGCCAGCAAAATCCGTGGAAATCCGTGCGAATCCGAGAAATCGTTGACCGTGGCAATTGCTTGTGTATTGAACCTGTGAGTGGATTCTTATAGTTTTCCCATGGAAAGCGATGGTGATTGACTATTGATTTCATAGGAGCCCAGATTTCGGTCTTTTAATGCCCGGATTGGCAGATAGCTGGGTTATCAGAAATAGTAAAATTCTTCAACCCTGTTATTTGCAGCAACCGTGGGGTTATCCAAATCGAATTCTAAAGGGAATTCATAAAAACTACCTCCCCTTCACATAGAAATAGCAAATGCTCTGCATTTGGCCTCTTAGTTACCTAAAACGTCTGCAAAATCCTTGCGAGTCCCAGAAATCGTTCACCGCGGGAATTGCTTGTGTATTGAACCCGTTAGTAGATTATTATAGTTTTCACATGGAAAGCGAAGGTGATGCACGATCGATGTCGTAGGAGCCAAGATTTTGAACGTTTGATACCCGGATTGGCCGATAGCTAGGGCCTCCAAAAATAGTAAAATTCATCAACCACGTTATTCGCGGCAACCGTTTCGTCGAACCTTTCAAAATCTCCAGGGAAGTCATGGAAACTACCACACCTTCACATAGAAATAGCAGACGCTCCTCATTTGGCCTCTAATTTTCCTAAACTGCCAGTAAAATCCGTGCGAGCACAAAAATTGTTCACCTTGGCAATTTCTTGTGTATTGAACCTGTGAGTGGATTATTATAGTTTTACAGGGAAAGCGATGGTGATGCACTATCGATGTCATAGGAGCCAAGATTTCGGTCGTTTAAGGCCTGGATTGGCCGATAGCTGGTGTTGCCAGAAATAGTAAAATTCATCAACCACTCTATTCGCAGTAACCGTGTGGTCATATCAATCAAAATCTCATGGGAAGTCAAGAAAACTACCTCCTCTTCATATAGAAGACACGGACTAACTGCATTTAGCCGCTTATTTCTCCAATAACGGCTGTGAAATCCATGTGAGTCGAAGAAGTCGTTAACTGTGGCAATTTCTTGTGTATTGAACCAATGAGTGGATTCTTATAGTTTTCTTATGGAAAACGATGGTGATGCAATATCGATTTCATTGGGGCCAAGATTTCGGTCGTTTGATACCTGGATTGGCCGATACCTGGGGCTACCAGAAATAGTAAAATTCTTCAACCCCGCTATTTGCAGCAACCGTGGGGTCACCCTAATCGACATCTCATGGAAAATCATGGAAACTACATCCTCTTCATATAGAAACCACGAACGCTCTTCATTTGGCTTTAATTTACCCTAAATGCCAGCGAAATCCATGCGAGTCCGAGAAATCGTTAACCGTGGCAATTGCTTGTGTATTGAACCTGCGAGTGGATTCTTATAGTTTTTCCATGGAAAGCGATGGTGATGGACTATCGATTTCATAGGAGTCACAGTTTCTTTCGTTTAATGCCCGTATTGGCCGATAGCTGGGTTACCAGAAATAGTAAAATTCTTCAACCCTGCTATTCGCAGCAACCGTGGGGTCATCCCAATCGAAATCTCAAGGGAAGTCATAAAAACTACATCCCCTTCACATAGAAACAGCAGACGCTTCGTATTTGGCATCTTAGTTACCCAAAACGCCTGCAAAATCCTTGCGAGTCCCAGAAATCGTTCACCACGGGAATTGCTTGTGTATTGAACCCGTGAGTAGAGTATTATAGTTTTCACATGGAAAGCGATGGTGATGTACGATCGATGTCGTAGGAGCCAAGATTTCGAACGTTTGATACCCGGATTGGCCGATAGTTAGGGTATCCAGAAATAGTAAAATTCATCAACCACGTTATTCACGGCAACCATTTGGTCAAACCAATCAAAATCTCAAGGGAAGTTATGGAAACTACCTCATCTTCACATAGAAACAGTGGACGCTCCTCATTTGGCCTTTTATTTACCTAAAACGCCGGCAAAATCCGTGTGAGTCCAAAAAGATGTTCACCTTGGCAATTGCTTGTGTATTGAACCCGTGAGTGGGTTATTATATAGTTTTCACATGGAAAGCGATGGTGATGCACTATCGATGTCGTAGGAGCCAATATTTCGGTCGTTTGATGCCCAGATTGGCCGATAGCTGGTGCTACCAGAGATAGTAAAATTCGTCAACCACTCTATTCCCAGTAACCGTGTGGTCATATCAATCTAAATCTCATGGGAAGTCCAGAAAACTACCTCCTCTTCACCTAGAAACCACGGACGAACTGCATTTGGCCGCTTATTTCCCAAGTAATGGTTGTGAAATCTGTGCGAGTCGAAGAAGTCGTTAACCGTATCAATTGCTTGTGTATTGAACCTGTTAATGGATTCTTATAGTTTTCCTTTGGAATATGATGGTGATGCAATATCGATTTCATAGGGGCCAAGATTTCGGTCGTTTGATGCCCGGATTGGTCGATAGCTAGGGCTGCCAGAAAAAGTAAAATTCTTCAACCCTGCTATTTGCAGCAACTATGCGGTCATTCCAATCGAAATCTCATGGTAAATCATGAAAACCACATCCTCTTCGCATAGAAACAACTGACGCTCCTCATTTGGCCTCATATTTTCCCAAAACGCCAGCAAAATTCGTGTGTTTTCCAGAAATTGTTCACCGTGGAAATTGCTTGTGTATTGAACCCGTGAGTGGATTCTTATAGTTTTCATATGGAAAGCGATGGTGATGCGCTATCGATGTCGTTGGAGCCAAGATTTAGGTCGTTTGATGACCGGATAACCCAGTAGCTTAGGCTGTTAGAAATAGTAATATTCATCAACCCCGTTATTCGCTGCAACAGTTTGATTAAACCAATCAAAATCTCATGGAAAGTCATGAAAATTGTCTCCACTTCACATAGAAACCACGGACGCTCCTCATTTGGCTCCAATTTACCCTAAATGCTAGCGAAATCCGTGCGAGTCCGAGAACTCGTTAACCGTGGCAATTGCTTGTGTATTGAATCTGTAAGTGGATTATTATAGTTTTCCCATGGAAAGAGATGATGATGGACTATCTATTTCATAGGAGCTGAGATTTCGGTCGTTTAATGCCCGGATTGGCCGATAGATGGGTTACCAGAAATTATAAAATTCTTCAACCATGCTATTTGCAGCAACCGTGGGGTCATCCCAATCGCAATCTCAAGGAAAGTCATAAAAACTACCTCCCCTTCATATAGAAATAGGATATGCTCTGCATTTGGCCTCTTTGTTACCCAAAATGCCAGCAAAATCCTTGCGAATCTCAGAAATAGTTCACCGTGGGAATTGCTTGTGTATTGAAACCGTGAGTAGATTATTATAGTTTTCACATGGAAAGTGATGATGATGCACGATCATTGTCGTAGGAGCCAAGATTTCGAACGTTTGATACCCGGATTGGCCGATAGCTAGATGATCCAGAAAAAGTAAAATTCATCAACCACGTTATTCGCGGCAACCGTTTGGTCAAACCAATCAAAATCTCAAGGGAAGTTATGGAAACTACCTCATCTTCACATAGAAACAGCGAGACGCTCCTCATTTGGCCTCTTATTTACCTAAAACATCGGTAAAATCCGTGTGAGTCCCAAAAATTGTTCACCGTGGCAATTGATTATGTATTGAACCCATGAGTTGATTATTATTGTTTTCACATGGAAGGCGATGGTGATGCACTATCGATGTCGTAGGAGCCAATATTTCGGTCATTTGATGCCCGGATTGGCTGATAGCTGGTGTTGTCAGAAATAGTAAAATTCGTCAACCACTCTAATAGCAGTAACCGTGTGATCATATCTATCGAAATCTCATGGTAAGTCAAGAAAACTACCTCCCCTTCACATAAAAACCACGGACGAACCGCATTTGGCCGCTTATTTCCCAATAACGGCTGTGAAACCCGTGCGAGTCCAATAAGTCGCTAACCGTGGCAATTGCTTGTGTATTGAACCCGTGAGTGAATTCTAATAATTTTCATTTGGAAAATGATGGTGATGCAATATCGATTTCATAGGGGCCAAGATTTTGGTCGTTTGATGCCTGGATTGGCCGATAGCTGGGCTGCCAGAAATAGTAAAATTCTTCAACCCCACTACCGTGGGGTCATCCCAATCGTAATCTCACGGGAAATAATGGAAACTACATCCTCTTCATATAGAAACAGCTGACCCTCCTCATTTGGCCCCATATTTTCCCAAAACGCCTGCAAAATCCATGTGTTCCCCAGAAATTGTTCACCGTGGTAATTGCTTGTGTATTGAACCCGTGAGTGTGTAACGTCCCGCTCCCCGGGATACCCGATAATTACGAATCCGTATCGGGTATTCTCAAAGCAGCGAGTGTTACGAAAGAAACGTACAAAACTCAAGGCAGGTCCACTGTGCACTGCTGGGATAGTACCTGTAATGTTCCCAAAGCACAACCAAACAACCAATAACATAAACACAGAAAGAAACACTGAGGGAAACCGTACAACCACTAATCCCAAAGAAAAGTCTGATATCTTAAACATCATCCATCTGAACATACATCCATCATTATCATCTCATCACTACCCAAACAAAACCCCAAAAAGTACAAACACCCTCTCCTCTCCCCTCGCCATCCCAACCTAACTCATCCTCAGAACTCCACTGCTCCACATCCTAGCCATCAACCAACTCCATCACCAACACATGAAAAGTCAACGATGGGGCACGTCAACACGTCAACTAGTCCTTCCATGAAGTGTGGAAAGGTGCACGTGAGCAGGCAGAGTGTATGACATGGCATATACTGTAGTAAAGGAAGTAACAACTATAGTTATGAACATGTGAAAGCATGCTCGTGCAACAGGCAAGGTGTACAACAATGGTATACAACATAAAAGAACCATAGTAAAGAAACACAAGTAAACAACATATACATTTACCATTGCTACAAGAATAATGAGGGTTAACAATTAATTCATCGGTTAGCATTTTAGAACCCGGATAAATCGTAGGACCTTAAGGAGGCGGACTTCACCCAGGGTGGGTGAAAAAGTGGTACCCCAACCAGCAACACGAGCACTGGAGGGGGCCACTCGCTACTCCGTACCCGAACGGGGCAAGGTACTGGAGCGAGACCAACTCGGTTTTCTGTCGGACAAACGGAGAAAACCATCAGTTACCGTCATGGTGCATCACGAGTGCACCAGCGGCATCTCCAACCCTTTCAACTTGCCCTTTTGGGAGTGATACAGCGGGTGAGAATTCATATCATCTGTCCGCTCCTTAACTCCTATAATTTACTCGTGTTTCCTCCCAAAACCCATGTCACCCTCCTTTAAGAGGACTTAGTCATTTTCACGAAACATAACACTTTCCATTTCTTTTCTTTCCACAGTTCTTCACATATTTGGGACATGCATCGCCGTGTGCATTCCCTTTCTCATTTCTCATAATATACATGAAACATATAACCAAATTCACATCATCATTTGCATGTGCCAAGAACATAAACCATATATCACCATGTAACAGAAATAATTAAGAACATTAACGGCAAGTTTAATATCAAAAAGAGCTTAAAAAACATTCAAATCTTTCAGCTTGCTGGAAAAACTAAACAGTTAGATTAAGAAGCACATTACTTCATAATTTTGTATCAAACATGCACATACAATATAAATGAAAGTTGTAGATATAGTTGTTATGGATTCACATATAAATTTTCAGGCAGGAATATGAACTGGGTGATTTATGGTGACTTGTTTGGTAAGACCTGACGAATCTGTTTTTCAGACAGATTTTAAGAGCTGTTAAGATTGCTAGTTTAGGACATGTTACAGTTAGAATCACGAAAATGTACACGAGTAAAAGTTGTAGAAAAAGTTGTTATCTTTCCAACAAGACCAAGTTCATCAATTTCTATGGAGTGTACAGGGACTGATCTACGTTTTGCCAAACTGTGTCCAGACTGGATGAAATTTCGACATGTTGTAAAGATGGAATTATTAGTCCTAATTACAGTCCGAATTCATAATATGAAAGTTATAGATAACAGTCCAATATTTAAGCCATAAAAATTTCAGAGCAAACTCAATTCTAGATTGGGAGGACTAAGCAAAACAATCAGCATATAAATCTATCCAGATTTGTGCACCACACACAACCACCCAAAACTCAGGATTGCTCACCGCACACAACCATACAAAACTCAGGATTGCTCACCGCACACAACCATACAAAACTCAGGATTGCTCATCGCACACAATCATACAAACTCAGGATTGCTCATCGCACACAATCATACAAACTCAGGATTGCTCACTGCACACAACCATACAAAACTCAGGATTGCTCATCGTACACAACCATACTAAACTCGGGATTAACATAAGAAAAGTTAAAACCACAACAACAACAATCATGAAACTAAGCATGCAACTCTAATACTAGTTAGAGATGGAATCCTACCTCAGGGGTGATGTGAGACAAGGGGTAGCCCAAATCCCTATGGCTCCTCCTTCTTCAAACCTTCTCCTTCTCTAAATCCTTCTTCTCCTCCACAGGCTCCCAGAATGAGCAACAGCACCCAAACGACGACAAGGATGCTACAGGAGTGTGCAGAGTGAGGGTGGCGTAGCACTATGGGTGCTCAGTCCCCCTAACGTCTAAGAGAGAGCAACGGGAAGGGATGAATTCGGTCTGATCTTTGGGAAGAGAGTGAGTGAATAAAACATTCTCTCTAATTCCTAGAGTAGCCACCTCATCTCCCAAAAATCCTCTAAGCATGCCACCAAGCCTTAGGTTAGGTAAGGATCAGGGAGCTATTGACACATCAAAGGTTGAGGTGTCACTTAGGTAAAATTAGGATTTTTCTTTTATAAAAATAATTATACACACTTAATACACATACAATACTTACTACTAATCAAGACATTAGTATTCCAACGATATACTTTATTTAATAAAATCATATGTCATACAAAATTATTTAAAAATAATTTTTAGCTTGACAAAATTAAACAAAATACATAAGGACTCCCAAAATTTTATACGTATATATATACGTCCAAGAATGTGTATTAATACACATATATGAATTTTGGGGTCATTACAACCTACCCACCTTAAAATAAAGTCCGTCCTCGGACTTTCCAACTCAGGACATAGCTAAGGGTGAATAGAGATATATATGGTCAATCTACCACAAACTTATATATAAACACATTCAAATATCAACACTTATATCATTTCACAGTACACGCATTCATGGTTTTGTACAAACATACACATATATCTATATATAGATATAGACATACGACCTTGTATGTCTCCTAGCATATATCCAAGCACACATATACATGTCATCACATAAAGTCTCATACAACAATATCAATACATGCAGATACTCACCTAATGATTTATCCATCCAAACACCGGTGTAAGCGTATCCACTTACAGCCAGACATGCAACCATATACATCTTCAAGATATATATATATC
>JAULAV010008702.1:0-75012 GCA_030789695.1 Scilla litardierei
CCAAAGCGAATCACACCACGATTCGGGGAAATCTTCAAGAACACATGGTCGCCCGGCTGAAACTCCAAAGGACGGCGTTTAGCATCCGCCCAATGCTTAAAATGGTACTGAGCACTCCTCAACCTCTCCCGAATGTTCCTGACAACATCCACAGCCTCCACAATCATCTCAGGTCCCAACAGCTCCCGATCACCAACGTCATCCCAACTCAATGGCGATCGACATTTCCTCCCATAAAGAGCGGAGAAAGGCGCCATGCTAATACTCGCCTGGAAGCTGTTGTTGTAGGAATACTCTACTAGATGTAGATGGTCCTCCCACAAACCCTTGAAATCCAACATGCACGACCTCAGCATGTCCTCCATGATCTGAATCGTCCTCTCGGACTGGCCATCCGTCTGCGGATGGTACGTCGTGCTGAAACTCAGACGCGTACCCAAACTCTTCTGTAAACTCTGCCAGAACTGAGATGTGAACCTCGTGTCTCTGTCCAACATGATACTCACAGGGACTCCATGAAGTCGTACGACCTCCTGCACGATTCACGTTACATCACTATCCAAACTAGGAAAGGAAATAGAAACGGAGAGTATAAGAATTTACCTCCATGTATCTCCTCGCTAGCGCCTCAGTGGACTGTCCCACTCGGAACGGAACAAAGTGCGCGGATTTGGTCAATCGATCTACGATCACCCAAATCGCGTCATTCTGCTTCGGACTCCGAGGTAATCCAGTCACGAAATCCATAATGATGTGTTGCCATTTCCACTCTGGAATCGGAAGCGGTTGTAGCAACCCTGTCGTACGCTAATGCTCCGCCTTCACTTGCTGGCAAACCAAGCACTTGGCTACACTCCGAGCCACACACCTCTTCATGCCATGCCACCAATAGTTCAGACGAAGATCCTGGTACATCTTGGTCCCACCAGGATGCACAGAATACGGCAAACTATGTGCCTCCACCATCAACTCCTCTCTAATATCCCCAGCTGGCACACACAACCTGGCTCCAAACCTCAGCGAGCCATCCTCATGAATCAAAAAGTCAGTCCACAGACCGGCTTCCACCTGCTCCCAAATCTTCACCAGCTTCGGATCCTCAGCCTGGCCAACCTTGACCCGATCCACGATCGTCGACTGTAGCTGCATACACATCAACGAAGAAGCCTCCCCAGGAAGAACAATCTCAACACCAGACTCGCAAAAATCATGCTGCAATCTCCACTGCGAATTCAAAATCATCACCGCTGGAAGCCTACTCAGCGCATCAGGAAACACATTCACCTTGCCAGGGTGATACTGCAAATCAATCTCATAATCCGCCATGAGCTCGAACCATCGACGCTGTCGCATGTTGAGCTCCTTCTGAGTGAAAATATACTTCAAGCTTTTGTGATCGGTGAAGATCTTCACTTTCTCACTCAGCAGTAAGTGCCTTCAAATCTTGAGCGCAAACACAACAGCAGCCAACTCCAAATCGTGCGTCGGGTAATTCTTCTCATGAACCTTGAGCTGACGAGATGCATAAGCCACTACATGTCCATGCTGATGTAAAACACAATCGAGACCCTTGCCAGAAGCATCGCAAAGGATCTCAAATCCACCGCTGTGATCAGGCACAACAAGAATAGGGGCAGTCGTCAATCTCTCCCTCAGAACACCAAAAGCATTCTCACAATCACCCGACCAAACAAAAGGTACATCTTTCCATGTCAATCTGGTCATCGGCTCAGCAATACGAGAAAAGTCCTTAATGAAGCACCGATAATAACTAGCAAGTCCAAGGAAACTCCGAATCTCAGATGCTGACTGCGGAACAGGCTACTCTCTGATGGCCCTGATCTTCTCGGGATCCACTGAAATACCATCTCCAGTCACCACATGCCCGAGAAAAGCAACTCTGTCCAGCCAAAACTCGCACTTCGAAAACTTAGCATACAGCCGATGCTTCCTCAAAATCTCCAACACTGTCCTCAAGTGCGATGCATGCTCCTCCTCCGACTTTGAATAGATCAAAATGTCGTCAATAAAGATAACGACAAACTTATCTAAAAAGTCGTAGAAAATCAGATTCATCATATTCATGAAAACTACGGGTGAATTGGTTACACTGAAAGGCATAACCACAAACTCGTAGTGTCCATACTTCGTCCTGAATGCTGTCTTCGGAACATCTTCCTTCTTCACCTTCAACTGATGGTAACCACTCCTCAAATCCAATTTAGAAAACACCCTCGAACCTCCAAGCTGATCAAAAATATCATCGATGCGAGGCAACAGGTATTTATTCTTGATGGTCACCGCATTCAACTCACGATAGTCCATGCACATGCGACGCGAACCATCCTTCTTCCTCACCAGCAGCACTGATGCTCCCCACGGAGACACATTAGGATTGATATAACCCTTCTGCAAAAGCTCATCTAGCTGCTTCCGCAATTCCTCCAACTCAGCGGGTGCCATACGATACGGTGCCTTCGAAATCGGCTGTACTCCTGGAACAAGATCAATAGAAAATTCCAGAGCTCGATTAGGTGGCAATCCAGACATCTCCTCGGGAAAGACGTCATCAAAGTCCCGCACAACTGTCGGCCTCTCCAGCTCCATCTGCATAGCCACAATCTCCACCGGCCTGGCCCGAAACCTGACATGACCAAGCGAGCTGCTACCTCGGCTGAACTCAAACACTGGATGTCCGGGAATCTCAAACACCACCTTCTTCCTCCGACAGTCGATCGTAGCATAGAAGCTCGCAAGCCAATCCATCTCAAGGACCGCATTATAGTTGATGATGTCGTGGACAATGAAATCAGCGTAAAGCTCATGTCCACAAACCACTAACGAGTAAGAATTGCAACCAAGATGGACCGAGACCACGCCATTTCCTGTGACGATATTCTAACTCTTGGAAAGAGGGGACATCGACAAGGAATGCTTCTCCACGAAGCTCCGAGAAATAATGCACATCGATGCACCGGAGTCAAAGAGAACTCGTGCAGGAAATGTGCACACCAAAACCACACCTAACAAGCAATTTAACAATCAAACCCTAGTCTAGCAAACAATCATGTTCAAGCATACAACATAATCTAACAAACAAAGCCAAATAAGAAAGGAACAGCTAGAAGGAGAGTTACCTGTGATAACCTCATCCACAGCCTCGCTCTCTACAGCGGTCATCAGAAAAACCTGCCTCCTCGGCGGAAAAGCCTGCTGAAAAGCCTGCCTCTGAGGGACAAGAGCTGCTCCACGACCGGCAGGAACAGGCACTCTCTGCTGCAACGGCTGTGCTACAACAGGTGCCCTCCGCAACTGATTCGCATGCCGACAATCCTTCACGACATGAGAAGCATCACCACAAACCAAACACTGGCCCAGAAACTTCCTACACTGATCCTTGTTGTGGCCAGGCTTGCCGTAGAAATGGCAAGTCTTCTGATTAGGCCCTCCTGGCCTCTTGAACTGCACCGGATGATTAGGCTTGAAACCAGGCCTAACCACCGCTCTGGCCTGCTCCACAGGCCTCTTCCCAGCACCAGAAACATGTCCTATCCTCTGACTCAGGTTCAGCTCCTGCCTCCTCGCAGCGACCAGAACCTTCTGGTAAGAGTCCAGATCAGAGGAAGACACAAAACTCTGAAGCTCCAAAGCAAGTCCCTGCATGAACCTCTGAGCCCTCTCATCAGCATCCTGCACCATCTTCGGTGCGAACCGACTCAGCCTAGTGAACTCTTGGTGGTACAGGTCCACCGTCAAGCTCCCTTGCTTCAGATCAATAAAGCGCTGCAGCATCTCCTTCCTAGCAGCTTCGGAAAGAACTCCTCATCAAATCTAGACTTAAAGGTAGCCTAAGCTATCGGCTCCACCAGTATCTTATCTTCCGCATCCCACCAGTTCTGAGCATTTTCCTTGAGTTGCCTCTTCGCCAAATCAACCCATCCAGCCCGGGTGATCTTGGCCATCTTCAAGTTATCCTCAATGTTCCGAATCCACTCATCGACAACCAGAGGACCCTCAGACCCATCAAAATATGCGGGACCCAGCTCCCGAAATAGCTTCGCTCCCAGCTCGGAGCGAGGGGCATCCGGGATTGCCCGACCAGCTCGAACAACTGGAGCATTATGGACTTGCAGGAGCACACCCTGCTGCACCTGCATCATCTGAAGCATCATCCGCATCATCTCTCCATTGGTGGGTTTCCGCTCAGGCTCCTCGTCATGAGAGGGCGCACCACTACCTCCACCACGGGTGAATCGCCTTCCTGCCATCTAATGACACAGAAAACGAAGAAGATTAGACTCATAGCTTATGACTCGGACGTCGAACTTAGTTTATTGGACATTCTAATATTATTATCATCATTCCAATAATCGCAGTTACAGAAGAGACCTGCATGGGCCACCAACAAAACCTGTCACGCCCCGCTTCCCTAAAATGGAGGCGAGACGTGAAAAGGTCCGCACGGGGGTGGAGCTGTGAAGCCCCAAACCCGATAAGCGTCAATAAAACATAAGCAGGTCCCTGTAACCACAAACGGAACAACAATAATAACACAAGGAGAGACAGAAATAAAATCTCAAATCTCAGAATTTGTCCAACATTTAAAATTAAGTTCAACATCCAGAAAAGCCACCAGGCTAAAAGGAAGAGTCTAAAGGCCCAGAACAAGGCCAACAAAAGGGACAACATAACAAAGTATTGGTGCCATGCACCAACAACAAAACAGTCTCTACGACTGATCGCCCGTGTCCATGAAGTCCTCGTCAAACACAGGCTCGGGCTCGGTGTCTGCAAACACCTCGTCCTCAACAATGAACTCAGGCTCAGGATCTAACATGTGTCACCCAAAAGAGTAAAGGGGCACATATCAGCAAGTCTAAAAGACTTGGGCAAGGAAACTGAAAGTAAGGTAAACTAACAACCTAGCAGTTATAGTATGCATGACATGGCAGTTATGGTATGAGTGCACAAGTAAGACATGGTGAAACAATAAGTGCAAGAGAACAATTTATCAGGCATGTTAAGAGTAGCCAAGCTACTAACAATATCAATCTTTTCACTAGTCACGTTTCAAGTTGTTTGTAGATGTTTACGCCTTACAGCTGAACTGTTGGATATTCACACTGATTGGCCGCTTAACACTACCCCAGAACCCAGAGTTTATGCCTTACAACTGCAGTTACTGATCAGGCAGACTCCCAGTTGAATGGACGCTTAACTCTTACCCCAAAACCCACGTGTAAACGAGCCAGGGTCCCTGTACACGAGCTCAGTAAATGAGCCCGGGTTGCCCCGCACAAGAGCTCGTTTCCTGGATCACAAACCAAGAGCGTATTTCATTTGGCATATGGGTGCACCTAGCCTCAATCATTTCACAAGGTGTAGCGGAGCTACGCAATCACGGAAACACTTAAAGAATGCAATGACATGACAATTAATTCGTGTACCGTTAATGGAAATTAAACATGACATGGTAGTTGTGTAACATGATAAATATCGGATCTAGCTTCGTTGTCAAGCTAGTTCCTGAAATTGCACCTAGGCGAGTATCATTTCGTCGCCTAGTCTCTTTTACGCCTATAACAAGCAAATGGCCTAAGACATGGCCCAAAACCCTAAGTGACAAGTTTCACTTGCCTAGCACCGAGGATGACGATCACGAAGGTTCGTCACAAAATGGTAACCTACGTGGATGAGATCGCTGCCATGGCAAAACAATATTAGAACAACATCCAACCTAGTTTTATTAGGGTTTCACAAAAACACAAATGTGTTATGAGAATATTAAGAGATCGATTTATTACCGAATCGTTAGCGGAAGAACGATGTCGAGCAAGCACGGAGACGGAAGAAACGATCCGGGGAACCTACGGTTCAGATCTGGAAATGTGGAGAAAATCTGGAGAAATGTGGTTTTGGGGATTTTTGGGGGTTTTTGGGGGTTTTCCAGCGACCTAGAGGAGGTGGCCGGCCAAAATGGAGAGGGAAGCTCCAAGGGGGAAGGAATGGCTTGGGGAAATGTTGAAGGGTGATTTGGGGGAGAAAATGGCTCAGGAGAATGAAAGAGGGATGAAAGAAATCGTGGGTGGGGTTTAAATAGGAAGAGATGGCGGCTGCCCAGAAATTAGGGTTTTAACACTGATTAGTCGGTCAAAGAGCAACCTCTGACCGACTAGTTTGGGAACTAGTCGGTCGGTTGACCAACACAGACCGACTAAGTGTAAATAGTAACTCCTGTACAAAAATAGGATTTAGATTTAGTCGGTCAAAGAACAACTACTGACCGACTAGTTTCTCATCTAGTCGGTTGACGAACGTTCTTAGACCGACTAAGAATGAATAGTACTTGGTATCAAAAATGATCATAGAGCTAGTCGGTTAAAGAACGATTACTGACCGACTAGTTTGCAACCTATTCAGTCGACAAATGTTCTTAGACTGACTAACGATAAACAGTAACTCATGTACAATTGACAAAGCCCACTAGTCGGTCCATGAAGGTTTGCCGACCGACTAAATCGTCATCTAGTCAGTCGGTTCCCCTTCTTAAACCGGCTAACGTGCACAGAAAGTTCCAAAATGGAGCGCGAAGCTCCGGGATCGATTCCTAAGACTCCTAGGCTTGATCTAACAATAAGATATGACCGATATGAAGCCTGTCACGAATGACTTACTCCAAAATCGACGATTCCAAGGAAGAAGCTAGAAAATCACGACGAAACGATCGAAAATGAAAGCTACGGAGACGAAAACCACACATGAGGAGAAAATCCACCAAAACATATATATATAATATAAATAATCCAAATACATGAAAACCAGTCGTTACATCCTCCCCAACTTAAGAAAAATTCCGTCCTCAGAATTTCCCAACACTCACGTGTCCGGGAACAAAAGTGAGAAACGCTCTCGCATCTCATCCTCATTCTCCCAAGTAGACTCTCCAGGCGAGCCATGTCACCAAATCACCCTCACAAGATTGACAACCTTGTTCCGAAGTGACTTCTGACGCCTGTCCAGAATCTGTACTGGCTGCTGGTCATACGTCATATCAGGGCGAACGGTAATCTCCGAGAAATCCACATCATGAGATGGATCGCTAATGTATCGACGAAGCTGCGACACATGGAAAACATCGTGAACTCCTTCCAAAGATGGCGCAAGGCTAAGTGGTAGGCTACCTCACCAACTTTCTCCAGAATGTCAAACGGTCCAATGTATCGCGGGCTCAACTTCCATCGCTTCCCAAAGCGAATCACACCACGATTCGGGGAAATCTTCAAGAACACATGGTCGCCCGGCTGAAACTCCAAAGGACGGCGTTTAGCATCCGCCCAATGCTTAAAATGGTACTGAGCACTCCTCAACCTCTCCCGAATGTTCCTGACAACATCCACAGCCTCCACAATCATCTCAGGTCCCAACAGCTCCCGATCACCAACGTCATCCCAACTCAATGGCGATCGACATTTCCTCCCATAAAGAGCGGAGAAAGGCACCATGCTAATACTCGCCTGGAAGCTGTTGTTGTAGGAATACTCTACTAGATGTAGATGGTCCTCCCACAAACCCTTGAAATCCAACATGCACGACCTCAGCATGTCCTCCATGATCTGAATCGTCCTCTCGGACTGGCCATCCGTCTGCGGATGGTACGTCGTGCTGAAACTCAGACGCGTACCCAAACTCTTCTGTAAACTCTGCCAGAACTGAGATGTGAACCTCGTGTCTCTGTCCAACATGATACTCACAGGGACTCCATGAAGTCGTACGACCTCCTGCACGATTCACGTTACATCACTATCCAAACTAGGAAAGGAAATAGAAACGGAGAGTATAAGAATTTACCTCCATGTATCTCCTCGCTAGCGCCTCAGTGGACTGTCCCACTCGGAACGGAACAAAGTGCGCGGATTTGGTCAATCGATCTACGATCACCCAAATCGCGTCATTCTGCTTCGGACTCCGAGGTAATCCAGTCACGAAATCCATAATGATGTGTTGCCATTTCCACTCTGGAATCGGAAGCGGTTGTAGCAACCCTGTCGTACGCTAATGCTCCGCCTTCACTTGCTGGCAAACCAAGCACTTGGCTACACTCCGAGCCACACACCTCTTCATGCCATGCCACCAATAGTTCAGACGAAGATCCTGGTACATCTTGGTCCCACCAGGATGCACAGAATACGGCAAACTATGTGCCTCCACCATCAACTCCTCTCTAATATCCCCAGCTGGCACACACAACCTGGCTCCAAACCTCAGCGAGCCATCCTCATGAATCAAAAAGTCAGTCCACAGACCGGCTTCCACCTGCTCCCAAATCTTCACCAGCTTCGGATCCTCAGCCTGGCCAACCTTGACCCGATCCACGATCGTCGACTGTAGCTGCATACACATCAACGAAGAAGCCTCCCCAGGAAGAACAATCTCAACACCAGACTCGCAAAAATCATGCTGCAATCTCCACTGCGAATTCAAAATCATCACCGCTGGAAGCCTACTCAGCGCATCAGGAAACACATTCACCTTGCCAGGGTGATACTGCAAATCAATCTCATAATCCGCCATGAGCTCGAACCATCGACGCTGTCGCATGTTGAGCTCCTTCTGAGTGAAAATATACTTCAAGCTTTTGTGATCGGTGAAGATCTTCACTTTCTCACTCAGCAGTAAGTGCCTTCAAATCTTGAGCGCAAACACAACAGCAGCCAACTCCAAATCGTGCGTCGGGTAATTCTTCTCATGAACCTTGAGCTGACGAGATGCATAAGCCACTACATGTCCATGCTGATGTAAAACACAATCGAGACCCTTGCCAGAAGCATCGCAAAGGATCTCAAATCCACCGCTGTGATCAGGCACAACAAGAATAGGGGCAGTCGTCAATCTCTCCCTCAGAACACCAAAAGCATTCTCACAATCACCCGACCAAACAAAAGGTACATCTTTCCATGTCAATCTGGTCATCGGCTCAGCAATACGAGAAAAGTCCTTAATGAAGCACCGATAATAACTAGCAAGTCCAAGGAAACTCCGAATCTCAGATGCTGACTGCGGAACAGGCTACTCTCTGATGGCCCTGATCTTCTCGGGATCCACTGAAATACCATCTCCAGTCACCACATGCCCGAGAAAAGCAACTCTGTCCAGCCAAAACTCGCACTTCGAAAACTTAGCATACAGCCGATGCTTCCTCAAAATCTCCAACACTGTCCTCAAGTGCGATGCATGCTCCTCCTCCGACTTTGAATAGATCAAAATGTCGTCAATAAAGATAACGACAAACTTATCTAAAAAGTCGTAGAAAATCAGATTCATCATATTCATGAAAACTACGGGTGAATTGGTTACACTGAAAGGCATAACCACAAACTCGTAGTGTCCATACTTCGTCCTGAATGCTGTCTTCGGAACATCTTCCTTCTTCACCTTCAACTGATGGTAACCACTCCTCAAATCCAATTTAGAAAACACCCTCGAACCTCCAAGCTGATCAAAAATATCATCGATGCGAGGCAACAGGTATTTATTCTTGATGGTCACCGCATTCAACTCACGATAGTCCATGCACATGCGACGCGAACCATCCTTCTTCCTCACCAGCAGCACTGATGCTCCCCACGGAGACACATTAGGATTGATATAACCCTTCTGCAAAAGCTCATCTAGCTGCTTCCGCAATTCCTCCAACTCAGCGGGTGCCATACGATACGGTGCCTTCGAAATCGGCTGTACTCCTGGAACAAGATCAATAGAAAATTCCAGAGCTCGATTAGGTGGCAATCCAGACATCTCCTCGGGAAAGACGTCATCAAAGTCCCGCACAACTGTCGGCCTCTCCAGCTCCATCTGCATAGCCACAATCTCCACCGGCCTGGCCCGAAACCTGACATGACCAAGCGAGCTGCTACCTCGGCTGAACTCAAACACTGGATGTCCGGGAATCTCAAACACCACCTTCTTCCTCCGACAGTCGATCGTAGCATAGAAGCTCGCAAGCCAATCCATCTCAAGGACCGCATTATAGTTGATGATGTCGTGGACAATGAAATCAGCGTAAAGCTCATGTCCACAAACCACTAACGAGTAAGAATTGCAACCAAGATGGACCGAGACCACGCCATTTCCTGTGACGATATTCTAACTCTTGGAAAGAGGGGACATCGACAAGGAATGCTTCTCCACGAAGCTCCGAGAAATAATGCACATCGATGCACCGGAGTCAAAGAGAACTCGTGCAGGAAATGTGCACACCAAAACCACACCTAACAAGCAATTTAACAATCAAACCCTAGTCTAGCAAACAATCATGTTCAAGCATACAACATAATCTAACAAACAAAGCCAAATAAGAAAGGAACAGCTAGAAGGAGAGTTACCTGTGATAACCTCATCCACAGCCTCGCTCTCTACAGCGGTCATCAGAAAAACCTGCCTCCTCGGCGGAAAAGCCTGCTGAAAAGCCTGCCTCTGAGGGACAAGAGCTGCTCCACGACCGGCAGGAACAGGCACTCTCTGCTGCAACGGCTGTGCTACAACAGGTGCCCTCCGCAACTGATTCGCATGCCGACAATCCTTCACGACATGAGAAGCATCACCACAAACCAAACACTGGCCCAGAAACTTCCTACACTGATCCTTGTTGTGGCCAGGCTTGCCGTAGAAATGGCAAGTCTTCTGATTAGGCCCTCCTGGCCTCTTGAACTGCACCGGATGATTAGGCTTGAAACCAGGCCTAACCACCGCTCTGGCCTGCTCCACAGGCCTCTTCCCAGCACCAGAAACATGTCCTATCCTCTGACTCAGGTTCAGCTCCTGCCTCCTCGCAGCGACCAGAACCTTCTGGTAAGAGTCCAGATCAGAGGAAGACACAAAACTCTGAAGCTCCAAAGCAAGTCCCTGCATGAACCTCTGAGCCCTCTCATCAGCATCCTGCACCATCTTCGGTGCGAACCGACTCAGCCTAGTGAACTCTTGGTGGTACAGGTCCACCGTCAAGCTCCCTTGCTTCAGATCAATAAAGCGCTGCAGCATCTCCTTCCTAGCAGCTTCGGAAAGAACTCCTCATCAAATCTAGACTTAAAGGTAGCCTAAGCTATCGGCTCCACCAGTATCTTATCTTCCGCATCCCACCAGTTCTGAGCATTTTCCTTGAGTTGCCTCTTCGCCAAATCAACCCATCCAGCCCGGGTGATCTTGGCCATCTTCAAGTTATCCTCAATGTTCCGAATCCACTCATCGACAACCAGAGGACCCTCAGACCCATCAAAATATGCGGGACCCAGCTCCCGAAATAGCTTCGCTCCCAGCTCGGAGCGAGGGGCATCCGGGATTGCCCGACCAGCTCGAACAACTGGAGCATTATGGACTTGCAGGAGCACACCCTGCTGCACCTGCATCATCTGAAGCATCATCCGCATCATCTCTCCATTGGTGGGTTTCCGCTCAGGCTCCTCGTCATGAGAGGGCGCACCACTACCTCCACCACGGGTGAATCGCCTTCCTGCCATCTAATGACACAGAAAACGAAGAAGATTAGACTCATAGCTTATGACTCGGACGTCGAACTTAGTTTATTGGACATTCTAATATTATTATCATCATTCCAATAATCGCAGTTACAGAAGAGACCTGCATGGGCCACCAACAAAACCTGTCACGCCCCGCTTCCCTAAAATGGAGGCGAGACGTGAAAAGGTCCGCACGGGGGTGGAGCTGTGAAGCCCCAAACCCGATAAGCGTCAATAAAACATAAGCAGGTCCCTGTAACCACAAACGGAACAACAATAATAACACAAGGAGAGACAGAAATAAAATCTCAAATCTCAGAATTTGTCCAACATTTAAAATTAAGTTCAACATCCAGAAAAGCCACCAGGCTAAAAGGAAGAGTCTAAAGGCCCAGAACAAGGCCAACAAAAGGGACAACATAACAAAGTATTGGTGCCATGCACCAACAACAAAACAGTCTCTACGACTGATCGCCCGTGTCCATGAAGTCCTCGTCAAACACAGGCTCGGGCTCGGTGTCTGCAAACACCTCGTCCTCAACAATGAACTCAGGCTCAGGATCTAACATGTGTCACCCAAAAGAGTAAAGGGGCACATATCAGCAAGTCTAAAAGACTTGGGCAAGGAAACTGAAAGTAAGGTAAACTAACAACCTAGCAGTTATAGTATGCATGACATGGCAGTTATGGTATGAGTGCACAAGTAAGACATGGTGAAACAATAAGTGCAAGAGAACAATTTATCAGGCATGTTAAGAGTAGCCAAGCTACTAACAATATCAATCTTTTCACTAGTCACGTTTCAAGTTGTTTGTAGATGTTTACGCCTTACAGCTGAACTGTTGGATATTCACACTGATTGGCCGCTTAACACTACCCCAGAACCCAGAGTTTATGCCTTACAACTGCAGTTACTGATCAGGCAGACTCCCAGTTGAATGGCCGCTTAACTCTTACCCCAAAACCCACGTGTAAACGAGCCAGGGTCCATGTACACGAGCTCAGTAAATGAGCCCGGGTTGCCCCGCACAAGAGCTCGTTTCCTGGATCACAAACCAAGAGCGTATTTCATTTGGCATATGGGTGCACCTAGCCTCAATCATTTCACAAGGTGTAGCGGAGCTACGCAATCACGGAAACACTTAAAGAATGCAATGACATGACAATTAATTCGTGTACCGTTAATGGAAATTAAACATGACATGGTAGTTGTGTAACATGATAAATATCGGATCTAGCTTCGTTGTCAAGCTAGTTCCTGAAATTGCACCTAGGCGAGTATCATTTCGTCGCCTAGTCTCTTTTACGCCTATAACAAGCAAATGGCCTAAGACATGGCCCAAAACCCTAAGTGACAAGTTTCACTTGCCTAGCACCGAGGATGACGATCACGAAGGTTCGTCACAAAATGGTAACCTACGTGGATGAGATCGCTGCCATGGCAAAACAATATTAGAACAACATCCAACCTAGTTTTATTAGGGTTTCACAAAAACACAAATGTGTTATGAGAATATTAAGAGATCGATTTATTACCGAATCGTTAGCGGAAGAACGATGTCGAGCAAGCACGGCGACGGAAGAAACGATCCGGGGAACCTACGGTTCAGATCTGGAAATGTGGAGAAAATCTGGAGAAATGTGGTTTTGGGGATTTTTGGGGGTTTTTGGGGGTTTTCCAGCGACCTAGAGGAGGTGGCCGGCCAAAATGGAGAGAAAAGCTCCAAGGGGGAAGGAATGGCTTGGGGAAATGTTGAAGGGTGATTTGGGGGAGAAAATGGCTCAGGAGAATGAAAGAGGGATGAAAGAAATCGTGGGTGGGGTTTAAATAGGAAGAGATGGCGGCTGCCCAGAAATTAGGGTTTTAACACTGATTAGTCGGTCAAAGAGCAACCTCTGACCGACTAGTTTGGGAACTAGTCGGTCGGTTGACCAACACAGACCGACTAAGTGTAAACAGTAACTCCTGTACAAAAATAGGATTTAGATTTAGTCGGTCAAAGAACAACTACTGACCGACTAGTTTCTCATCTAGTCGGTCGACGAACGTTCTTAGACCGACTAAGAATGAATAGTACTTGGTATCAAAAATGATCATAGAGCTAGTCGGTTAAAGAACGATTACTGACCGACTAGTTTGCAACCTATTCAGTCGACAAATGTTCTTAGACTGACTAACGATAAACAGTAACTCCTGTACAATTGACAAAGCCCACTAGTCGGTCCATGAAGGTTTGCCGACCGACTAAATCGTCATCTAGTCAGTCGGTTCCCCTTCTTAAACCGGCTAACGTGCACAGAAAGTTCCGAAATGGAGCGCGAAGCTCCGGGATCGATTCCTAAGACTCCTAGGCTTGATCTAACAATAAGATATGACCGATATGAAGCCTGTCACGAATGACTTACTCCAAAATCGACGATTCCAAGGAAGAAGCTAGAAAATCATGACGAAACGATCGAAAATGAAAGCTACGGAGACGAAAACCACACATGAGGAGAAAATCCACCAAAACATATATATATAATATAAATAATCCAAATACATGAAAACCAGTCGTTACAAGGTGTGTTGTAGCAAGCGTGGTGTGATTGTGTATATGTGTTGTTATTATTGAATGTGTATTGGTATATGTCGTATGAGTGGTTATATGTATATATATGTGAATGATCCCTATTCTGATACACAAGTATCGGTATATGAATGTACTAGTCATAACCCGTGCCCGCGGGCACGGTTCAATTAAGATTTTCCCCCGCAAAATTTTTGTTCCCCAAATAGTTATTTCCACGGTCAAAATTGCGTGGAACAACAAATTTCCATAAAACTATTTAACTACATGGACGCATTCGGCATGAAACAACAAATTCGGCGCAGAACAACAAATTAGTGTAAAAACATTTAGCGGGCGCCTTCGGCACGGAACAACAAATTAGTTTAAAATTCGGCGCGGACGCCTTCAATTAAGATTTTCCCCCGCAAAATCTTTGTTCCCCAAAAAATTATTTCGACGGTCAAAATTGCGCGGAACAACAAATTTGCGTAAAAATATTTAGCGACATGGATGCATTCGGTATGAAACAACAAATTCGGCGCGGAACAACAAATTAGTGTAAAAACATTTAGGAGGCGCCATAGTTCAAGCAATTGAAGTTTCCCATATCTTGTACCCAACACTCACATTCATATCAATTAAAACTTCAACGCAAACATAACCATAGTTCAAGCGTCTTAGAGGCCGCACCAAGCTACGACTACCAGAACCTCCAATTATGAAAAGGTTTAAACAACATCTAAAAAATAGAAAAAGAAGTTAAAGAAAGAAATCAAGGTAATATCACAAAATAAAGGACTGTTCATCCAAGACAATCATATCATTGAGACTAACAAAATTCTATAAAAGTACACATATCATAGAAGCCTCCAATCTCAGCCTAACGGCCAAACTTTAATTAGAGTCTGTTTGAACTTATATTGATGCCACATAGGGAATGAGAAAAACTATGTTCACTGAACTTCAGAAGTTCTACATTGAAAAAAGAGAACATCTTAAGAGCACAAAATTTCTCAATAATGTAGCCAACATAGCAAGAACTTCTGAAGGTGTTCTCTTTTTTAGGCGAAAAGTACTGTAATAGGATTTAACAAAATTTTGCTCTGGGATTGACTAAGCTGATATTAGCTAAAATGCCCCACAAACAATATTGACTATTTTTATCAATGTAGAACTTCTGAAGTTCAGTGAACATAGTTCTTCTCCTTCCTTTTTAAAAGAAACGACACT
The DNA here is from genome assembly GCA_030789695.1 of Scilla litardierei. NCBI lineage: Eukaryota > Viridiplantae > Streptophyta > Magnoliopsida > Asparagales > Asparagaceae > Scilla > Scilla litardierei. The sequence continues at coordinate 15,296 of JAULAV010008702.1, forward strand.
AATATCACAACTTTTCTTTCTCTTTGTTAATAGAACCATTTTGCCTAGAAACCAGAAAATCAAGTATTTCCTTTATAACTTTTCCAAAACCCTGCTCAAGGATCATGTTTACAATAAAAATAGATCACAAAAACAACATAAACAGATTATCTCACAGAAAGTTCAACAAACATGGATGAGGATGCACCCTATATGATATAAAGCATGCATTTGTACCATTTATGCAGATGTTACAATGCAAAATCCTGCTACAATGCAAAAAGAGAAAGAAAAGAAACCATTCAAAATTTTAAGTCAGACCTTCTCTCAGAAACTTTTCTGTCCCTTTGTTAACAGAATCATTTTGCTTAGAACCCAGAAAATCCAGTATTTACTCTATAGCTTTTCCAAAACCCAGCTCTTGGATCATATTTACATTAAAAATAGATCACAAAAACAACATAAAAATGAACTCACAGAAAGCTCAACAAACATGGATGAGGATGCACCCTACATGATATAAAGCATGCATTTGTGCCATTTATGCAGATGTTACAATGCAAATTCTTGTTACAATGCAAAAAGAGAAAGAAAAGAAACCATGCAAAAAGATGCTCATAATCTATTATACATTTCATAATGCCATATACCAAAAATGTCACAATGTCATATACCAAAAATGTCACAATGTCACAATTTTATACACAATGTCACAATTTCAAAAAATTGCTAGCTTCATTCACCTACAGCATCATTCTCAAAAAATTGCTGGCTTCATTCTCAAAAAATACACCTTCTCAGTCTCAGTTCAAAAATACACCGTATCTAGCCCCTTTTGTTCAAAAATACACAGTCTCAGTTCAAAATTGGCATGTGTAGCTTCCATGTTACACAGAAATTTCCCACCAGGGTTGTCCAGCATCCAGGTTACAGCATGCATGTTACCCCTTCAGTGATACCTGAGTATCTGAATCAAAAAAATCTGTTACAATATGCAATGGCAAGTATCTGAATCCAACTTCCAGATTACTTTCATCATGTGACAAAAATTTAAAAAAAATTCAGCATGCTGGAGTGACATGCATATATTTTGCTTTAGTTTTGCATGTGGAATAAGAGGTATGCACAACAGATTAAGCTAGCATATGACAGAATTGCTTATTTTTGACATTTATTGCTTTACAATGGACAAATCTGATCCACAGAGCTCTTCTCACACCAAGAGCTAATAATGATCACACCAAGAGCTTATTTTTGAGATATAATGGCAATCAAATAGTATTGGGAGCATGTGTAGTTGCTGTTTCGAGATATACCTTGGAATGCAACCTCTTTACCTTCATGCAAGTGATGAAGTAACCTCTGTATAAAAATAAACAAATAATAATTTAATTGTGACATCATAATCTCCTTCAACATAACAAAACAAATCTTTATTTGATAAGATTACACATACAAAAATATCACCTTCAGCATAATGAATGTGTAATGTTCTAACCTTCTCCTTGTTCTGTTTTTATGTTAGTTGCAACTGCTGCTTCAGCTCTTGAACTTGATTTTCTAGAAGATTGGCTCACTGACGCTCAGCCTCCACCTCTCCAAGAGTGGCAGCATGTCTTGCAAGTTCTATTTTGGACTCCAATTCTTTCTGATAAAAGGGAAAAGAATCCAGTTTAGCATATAAAGAAAAGTAAAAAATGCAAGTGTAGTTGTGAAGTATGATTGAGCTAGAATTCAACAATCTTATGGTTAAACACTTGAGCCAACAATCTTATACGATTTAATGAAATTCATCTTCACCAAAGAGATAATTTAATAAACCAAGCTTTCTATAGAAGAGCTAATATCCAAAATTGATCACAAATTTATCTCTAGGACAAATTTGATTACACAAAAATAACAAAAGCTGAACTGATTAAAAAATACACAAATTGATCTCCTTCAGCAAAATGAACTGAGTAAAAAGACCTACACAAATTGATCTCACAGGATGATCGAGACTGAACCAAAGATTACAATGTAGCAATAGCTTGAGGAGCACATAACAAAGGTGTAATTTAGATCAAAGTTGACGACTATTGCCAATATGCAAAACATTTCTTTAAAACAAAAGGAAGCTAAACAAAATAAAAAAAATTTGCAAAAACACGCACCCTACGAATGAGATCCAGATTCAACTCGGCCTCGGTGAGCAACATGTCGGCACTGGGATTCCTGTAAAACATGAACTCCCTCTCGCCGTCGGCCCTCAGCGTGACGAACGCCAGCGCGGTGCGGGCCCCGGCGTCGAAGCAGATCCCGCCATCAATCACCCCGTTCTCCTTCAGGATGGCCGCCAGCATCCGCCCGAACTCGTCGTCTCCTAGCTTCCCGACGAACGCCGACCGGCCTCCGAGGCGGTTGACGGCGATCGCCACGTTTGCGGGGGCACCGCCGGGGGCCTTCAGGAACCCGGGGGCCTCGGCGAGGGACACGCCGGAGACGGTGGGAACGAAGTCGATCAGCATCTCCCCGAAGCTGATGATGAGTCCGGAATCTCCGTCGGCGAAGTTCCTGTTTCCGTAGACTGAAGGCGCCATTAAGATTACTGTGACCTTTCTAGAGAGAGAAAATGCAAGATCTTTCCTAGAGAGAGAAAGAGCGGAGAAGAACTGCCGCTTTGGGGATTTTGCGAGATCTAGGGTTCCTTTACGTCCTCCTGTCATAGTTGTTGCTATCACGCAAATGGCTGTTGCTATCCCCAAAAAAGCCCATTGCTCATTGCTCTCCCCCAAAAAGCAAGCACGCAAATGGCTGTCACATGTTAGATGGCTGTTGCTATCCCCAAAAAGCCCATTGCTCTCCCCCAAAAAGCAAGCACGCAAATGGCTGTTGCTATCCCCAAAAAAGCCCATTGCTCTCCCCCAAAAACAGACTTGCAATTACGAATAGGAATGGGACCCACAAAAACTCAAAAATACAAACCATTCATTGCAATTTTTAATCCCAACCATTCATCATCCAAGATTAAATCCTGGCCGTCTTTTATCTACCCCTTTGTCCTAGTCAGCTTGTCCTAGTCAGCCCTAGGATTCAAAAAACTCCGTCAAATGTAATATAGATACGTATATGGGGTGTGATATCTATTAGATGTGTATAAATATTGGAATGTACCTATTTGCATATGTATACTAGTTTGAGTATGTGAATAGCGGATGCTATGTATATGAGGGTATGGATAGCTACCGACTACTTGTTAGTGTAGTTTGAGTAGCTTGACTGTATAGATGTGTGATAGCAGGATAAGTATGGTATATGCGTATGGGTGTGTGCCCATACATGGGAATGTATGTGCATGGTGCATGGATCCTAATAGGTATATATACATGTCTGTATGCATACCTACTATTAGAATAAGAATCTGGTGTGTATGAGTGAACGTGTATATGGCTATGTGTAGGCCTGGAGATATATATAGGGTGTTGATGTGAATACATCTGTGTGAATGTAATGAGTGTGTATATAATTAGATGTAGAGTATCTATGTGAATTATTGTTTGTTACCTATATGTGAATATGTATCATACTTGTGTGAATGTGAAGTGTAGGGATGTGTTCATGTAGGTGTAATGTGCAGTAGGAGTATATGTAATGGTGTGTATATTGGATGAATGAACATATATATGTATATATACTTATACATACCTTGTTTGTTCACTTGTTGATCTATCCTATAGGGTTGTTCATCCAGGTGTATCTCGGTATGCCCTGGATAAATGTATTTCTGCTTGTATGCATGTGTGTGTGTGTGTGTGTGTGTGTGTGTGTGTGTGTGTGTGTGTGTGTGTGTGTGTGTGTGTGTGTGTCTATACCAAAGCATCTGTGTATGTATATACATGTGCAATGTAGATGTAAATGTGATAAGATATGGAATGTAGGTGTATATATGTTTGATAAATGTAAGTGAATGAAACTGTTTGATATGTGGGTATTGGAATGTGTGTGTTTGTTTGCAAATTTATATGTATACGCGTGTGTGGGGTGTATATGGATATTTATAATTATGTGACGATCATGGCAGTATGTGCGTGGGATGTGCAAAGGTAGTTATATATATAGCATATGGCAGGGGAGGTGTTATGTTGTGCACTCTTGTGTGTATTGTGTGTGGTATAAGTGCCTATCTGTGTGAGGCAGTAGGTGCACTACTATGGATGTGAGGTTATGTGTATATTTATCTATAGTTACGATTGCCGACCTAAGTGACTTGATCATGCATGTGTTAGTATGTGCACGTGAATGTATGTATGGTTGTGACTAAATATTGTGTGTATATAGATATGTATGTGCCTATGAATGCAAGTGAACTCATATGACTAAGTATTGAGTGTATAGAGATCCGGTGTACATACGTATGACACCGTGATAGTGACACTGTTTATCAACTAATGGTGTGTAGATTAATGTATATTGTTGTGTGCTTGTGCATGGATATAGATGTGTATGTAAAATATAAACAGGTAGGATATAAGTCGAATATACCTGAATGTATTATGGTGTATATGAAAGCATGCCATATATGAATGCCATATGTATCGTGATATGGATATGAGGTAATGTCGTTTGCACATAGATATGCGTGATGATCTAAATATGTATAATAATACATATAGAGATCTATTTGTGGTATGTGTGTGCTATATCTGTTAGTATATATATGTGCCTAGATATTATGTGAAGGATGCCTATGTGTGTATATATGTGTGTGTAGTGAATGCATATAGTGATGTGGATGTGCTACTAGATGAGTAATAGGATGTATCTGCGACATGTGTGCGGTGCGGATGCGTATGAATGATAGGGAAGCATATAGTGTATATAAGAGTGGTGTAGATACGTATTCTTGTTTGTACTTCATGAATAGTAAGACCATCATACCTAGTTAATCTTCGGCAAGGTTCGCACCCTAGAGAGTCCGAGGACGGACTTTATTTTAAGGTGGGTGAGATGTCATGCCCTAGTTTGCACTATACGTGTATTATACTGAACACACGTGGTATTTCTACCTACGGGGTATATGTAGGCATGAAATAAGCGTGGATATTGATGTATGTAACGTAGTGAAAGGGAGATTGGGCCGTAATGCGTGGCTAAGAGACGAGAAAGCGAGATTGAGTGCGGGAGACGTGTGAAAGACGTCGTAAGTGCAAAACAACAGGAATGTGTTAACCGTGTACGTGTGAATCATGAATGCATGCAAGGATGTGCGTGGATGTGTGTAGGAAGAGCCATGCAAGTGTGAAAGGGGTTAGGGGTCAATGGCAACCACCGTAAATTTTTAGAAAGGTGAGGGGCAAAATGGTCATTTGGACTAAATTTGCTGTGCGTACATACTTAAGTGGTCGGTGCATAAAGTAATGGCAAACTTGTAAATACCTAAAAGTTGATGGGCAATTTTGGAAGGGTATTTTAGTCATTTTAAATTAACCATGGCTTATGGGAGAAGCTAAGGAGGGTGTAGAAATTTCTTTAGATTTCTCTCTTTTTCTTTCTAAACCTTCCTTCATCTTCTCTCTCTTTCCCCTCTCCATCCCCTAGCTTAGGCCGACCACACCCTCCCCTTTTCCCCTATTTTCTTCACTTCAAAACCCTAATTTATCCCTCCAAAAATCAAGAATCTCATATGGGTTCAAGTGGGAAGAAGATGGAGAAGAAAGAAAGAGAATGAGAAGAGGAAAACCGAGCTTTTGAGGTAGGAATCCTCTTGGATTTGGAATTCCATTAAATTGTTCTTGCTCTCATGTTTTTATATCATGATTCACTTAATATGTGATAGGGATAATTAAAAATCTATGTATCATGTCCAATTTCATAATTTTCCCCTTGAAATTCTTAGCAAACCCATCTCCTTTAAAATTCAGAAATATTGATGTCTGATTTTACCTTGATTGTGGTTACTGTAGCTCGAATTAGGGTTCTAAAAAAATATGAGCTTGTAGATCTTGAAGTTTTACCTCAAAACCATATAAATTTTTACATAGTTTCAATTCAGAAATTGGGAGCAATAAATCCATCTTTACAACTTATCTGTTTGATTTTCAGTGTTGATACAGTTTAGTAAAATTGTCCTAAACACCTGCACACATCATGGAATTTTATGATCTTGGTCTTGTTGAAAAGTTAACAAGTATTTCTAAAAATTCACCAGGGTGCTTATTTGTCGAATGTCTGACTCCAACATGCCCAAAATTGGCTTTCAATACAGACCCTGAAATCTGTCTGAAAAACAGATCTGACACACTTCACCAAATAATTCACCATAAATCACCTACTTAATATTTGTACATGAAATTTATCTGTGAATCCAGGACTAACATATCTACAACTTTCATTTAAAATTTTTTGTTAAATTCTGATTATAATTGGGTGACATCAGTCAATTGTTTGGACTGTTTGCAATTTTCCTGCAAGCTCAAGCATTTGAGTGGTGATATTAATTGGGTATTGTTGCTAAATTTCCCTATATGATCTATGATTATTGTTGTTACTTGAAAGTTAGTTTAATTTTGCAAATGACACATGTATATAATATTGTGTTTCTTGATATGAACTACGCCCGTCAAGTGTTCGCTGAAATGCCTCAATGAAACAAAAGTTGAGAAACATGCGAAATGGGCATGTATATATTTGTAATATGAGAAATGATGTGAATGAGCAATGTTTTGGACACGGATGGCACTACATGGAAAGAGAACCACAGTAGGAGGCGGGGGAATTCGCTGTGGTCCGTGACCGTGTATGCACCTCTTGACTCCATCGGTAGTTGCCACAGTTGAGAACGGAGTAGATCACGATACACTTGCACGCCGGCACATTCATGGGATCCCATTGCATTGCATCGCAGTGCATCTCATGTTGCATCATGTGCATCATTATGTATCATTATATCCATTGTGTGTGATGTGTTGCATATATGTAATGTATGTGTGTTGCGTGTTACTCCTTCTGCGGGCAGCACTTCCCCTTCCCTTTGCCTGTTTCTTTATGACTTTGTGTTATGCTCCAGGCACTTGCACTATCTTATTAGATAGTGGTTGCTTGGACACTTGTGTTATTATTATTATTATTCGTGCTAACCCTTTTCTTGCAGTAACTCGACATTGGACCGCAGGTATGATTCCCTTGTTTTTAGCTATTTAATTTTCATTATATCACTTGTTACATGCTCTATTTCCCTTGCTTGCCTTATGATTTGATAACCTTAAAACGGTGTTCCAAATCCAAGTTGGTTCCTACTGGGATACGCATTGACGTGCTTCTCCCCATTTTTCAGGTAGCAGGGTCAGCTTGGTTGGAGGCGACTTGGAGTTGGGTTCAGGGATAGCACTTGGTGTGAGCTGTCTTGTGGTGTGATATGGTTGTCTTGGGAGGTGGAGAATGACGGTGTATATGTAGTGGTGTACATGGGTTATGTATATAAATGGAAGTTGTTATATATATGTTATGTTGTTGTTGTTCTATATATTTCATGATGTTGTTTAATATTATTGTGGAGCTTCACTTGTACTATTCCAGCATATGCGCAGTGGCCTGCTTGTTCAGTTTCTCATTTCTCTTTCTTTTCCTCTCTCATCACCCTCACTCTTCAGAATACTTGGAAAAAAAATTTAAATGCCGGGTATTCTAGAGAATGGGGCGTGACATCGCTGCAACTGTTTGATCAAACCAATCAAAATATCATGAAAAGTCATGGAAACTATCTCCTCTTCACATAGAAACCACGAACGCTACTCATTTGGCTCCAATTTACCCAAATTGCCAGCAAAATCCGTGAGAGTCCGAGAAATCGTTAAGCGTGGCAATTTCTTGTGTATTAAACCTGTGAGTGGATTCTTATAGTTTTTCCCATGGAAAGCGATGGTGATGGACTATCGATTTCATCGGAGCCAAGATTTCGGTCGTTTAATGCCCAGATTGGCCGATAGTTGGGTTACCAGAAATAGTAAAAATTCTTCAACCCTGCTATTCGCAGCAACCGTGGGGTCATCCCAATCGAAATCTCATGGGAAGTCATAAAAACTACCACCCCTTCACATAGAAATAGCAGACGCTCCGCATTTTGCTTTGCCTCTTAGTTACCCAAAATGGCTGCAAAATTCTTGCGAGTCCCAGAAATCGTTCACCACAAGAATTGCTTATGTATTGAACCAGTGAGTAGAGTATTATAGTTTTCACATGGAAAGTGATGGTGATGCACGATCGATGTTGTAGGAGCAAAGTTTTCGAACGTTTGATACCCGGATTGGCCAGTAGCTAGGGCATGCAGAAATTGTAAAATTCATCAACCATGTTATTCGCTACAATCGTTTGATTAAACTGATCAAAATTCCAAGGGAAGTCATGGAAACTACCTCATCTTCACATAGAAACAGTGGACGCTCCTCATTTGGTATCTTATTTACCTAAAACACTGGCAAAATCCGTGCGAGTCCCAAAAATTGTTCACCTTGGCAATTTCTTGTGTATTGAAATCATGAGTGGATTATTATAGTTTTCACATGGAAAGCGATGGTGATGCACTAACGATGTCGTAGGAGCCAATATTTCGGTCGTTTAATGCCCGGATTGGCCGATAACTGGTGCTGCCAGAAATAGGAAAATTCGTCAACCATTCTATTCGCAGTAACCGTGTGGTCATATCAATCGAAATCTCATGGAAAGTCAAAATAACTACCTCCTCTTCACATAGAAACCATGGACGAATCACATTTGGCCGCTTATTTCCCCAGTAACGGCTGTGAATCCGTGCGAGTCTAAGAAGTCGTTAACCGTAGCAATTGCTTGTGTAATGTACACGTGAGTGGATTCTTATAGTTTTCCTATGGAATACGATGGTGATGCAATATCAATTTCATGGGGGCCAAGATTTTGGTCGTTTGATGCCCGGATTGGCCGATAGTTGGGGCTGCCAGAAATAATAAAATTCTTCAACCCCGCTATTTGCAGCAACCGTGGGGTCATCCCAATTGAAATCTCATGGGAAATCATGGAAACTAAATCCTCTTTAGATAGAAACCGCTGACGCTCCTCATTTGGCCTCATATTTTCCCAAAACGCCTGCAACATTTGAGTGTATCCCAAAAATTGTTCACTGTGGCAATTGCTTGTGTATTGAACTCCTGCGTGGATTCTTATAGTTTTCATATGGAAAGCGATGGTGATGTGCTACCGATGTCGTTGGAGCCAAGATTTAGGTCGTTTGATGATCAGATAACCCGGTAGCTTGGGCTGCTAGAAATAGTAATATTCATTAACCCCGTTATTCGCTGCAACCGTTTGATCAAACCAATCAAAATCTCATGGAAAGTCATGAAAACTATCTTCTCTTCACATAGAAACCACGGACGCTCTTATTTGGCTCCAATTTACCCTAAATGCCAGCGAAATCCGTGCGAGTCCGAGAAATCGTTAATCGTGGCAATTGCTTGTGTATTGAACCTGTGAGTGGATTCTTATAGTTTTCCCATGGAAAGCCATGGTGATGGACTATCGATTTCATAGGAGCCACTATTTCTGTCGTTAAATGCCCGGATTGGCCGATAGATGGGTTACCAGAAATAGTAAAATTCTTCAACCCTGCTATTCGCAGCAACCGTGGAGGTCATCCCAATCGAAATCTCAAAGGAAGTCATAAAAACTACCTCCCCTTCACATAGAAACAGCAGACGCTCCGCACGCTTAGTTAACCAAAACGCCAGCTAAATCCTTGCGAGTCCCAGAAATCGTCCATCGCAGGAATTGCTTGTGTATTGAAACCGTGAGTAGATTATTATAGTTTTCACATGGAAAGCGATGGTGATGCATGATCAATGTCGTAGGAGCCAAGATTTCGAATGTTTGATACCCGGATTGGCCAATAGCTAGGGTATCTAGAAATAGTAAAATTCATTAACCACGTTATTTGCGGTAACCGTTTGGTCAAACCAATCAAAATTTGAAGGGAAGTCATGGAAACTACCTCATCTTCACATAGAAACAGCGGACGCTCCTCATTTGGCCTCTTATTTACCTAAAACGCCAGTAAAATCCGTGCGAGTACCAAAAATTGTTCACCGTGGCAATTGCTTGTGTATTGAACATGTGAGTGGATTATTATAGTTTTCACATGGAAAGCGATGGTGGTGTACTATCGATGTCGTATGAGCCAATATTTTGGTCGTTTGATGCCCGGATTGGCCGATAGCTGGTGCTACCAGAAATAGTAAAATTCATCAACCACTCTATTAGCAGTAACCGTGTGACTATATCAATCGAAATCTCATGGAATGTCAAGAAAACTACCTCCTCTTCACATAGAAACCACGGAGGAACCGTATTTGGCCGCTTATTTCCCTAATGACGGCTGTGAAATCCGTGCGAGTCTAAGAAGTCGTTAACCGTGGAAATTGCTTGTGTATTGAACCCGTGAGTGGATTCTTATATTTTTCCTATGGAAAACGATGGTGATGCAATATCGATTTCATAAGGGCCAAGATTTTGGTCGTTTGATGCCTGGATTGGCCGATACCTGGGGCTGCCAGAAATAGTAAAATTCTTCAATCCCACTATTTGCTGCAACCGTGCAGTCATCCCAATCGAAATCTCATAGGAAATCATGGAAACTACATCCTCTTCACATAGAAACAGCTGACCCTCCTCATTTGGCCCCATATTTTCCCAAAACGCCTACAAAATCCGTGTATTTCCCAGAAATTGTTCACCGTGGTAATTGCTTATGTATTGAACTCGTGAGTGGATTCTTATAGTTTTCATATGGAAAGCGATGGTGATGTGCTACCGATGTCGTTGAAGCCAGGATTTAGGTTGTTTGATGACCGGATAACTAGGTAGCTTGGGCTGCCATAAATAGTAATATTCATCAACGCCGTTATTCGCTTCAACTGTTTGATCAAACCAATCAAAATCTCATGAAAAGTCATGGAAACTATCTCCTCTTCACATAGAAATCATGGACGCTCCTCATTTGGCTCCAATTTACCCTAAATGCCAGCGAAATTCATGCGAGTCCGAGAAATCATTAACCGTAGCAACTGCTTGTGTATTGAACCTGTGAGTGGATTCTTATAGTTTTCCTATGGAAAGCGATAGTGATGGACTATCGATTTCATAAGATCCACTATTTCTGTCGTTTAATGCCCGGATTGGCAGATAGCTGGGTTACCAGAAATAGTAAAATTCTTCAACCCTGCTATTTGCAGCAACCGTGGAGGTCATCCCAATCGAAATCTTAAAGGAAGTCATAAAAACTACCTCCCCTTCACATAGAAACAGCAGCCGCTCCGCATTTGGCCTCTTAGTTACCCAAAATGCCAGCTAAATCCTTGCGAGTCCCAGAAATCGTTCACCGCGGGAATTGCTTGTGTATTGAAACCGTGAGTAGATTATTATAGTTTTCACATGAAAGCGATGGTGATGCACGATCGATGTCGTAGGAGCCAAGATTTCGAACGTTTGATACACGGATTGGCCAATAGCTAGGGCATCCACAAATAGTAAATTTCATCAACCACGTTATTCGCGGCAACCATTTGGTCAAATCGATCAAAATCCGTGCGAGTCTCAAAAATTGTTCACCTTGGCAATTGCTTGTGTATTAAACCCGTGAGTGGGTTATTATATAGTTTTCACATGGAAAGCGATGGTGATGCACTATCGATGTCGTATGAGCCAATATTTCGGTTGTTTGTTGCCCGGAGTTGCCGATAGCTGGTGTTGTCAGAAATAGTAAAATTCGTCAACCACTCTATTAGCAGTAACCGTGTGATCATATCAATCGAAATCTCATGGTATGTCAAGAAAACTACGTCAACGACTCTATTAGCAGTTACCGTGTGATCATATCAATCGAAATCTCATGGTAAGTCAAGAAAACTACCTCCTCTTCACATAGAAACCACGGACGAACCGCATTTGGCTGCTTATTTCCTAATAACGGCAGTGAAATCCGTGCGAGTCGAAGAAATCACTAATCGTGGCAATTGCTTGTGTATTGAACCCGTGAGTGGATTCTTATAATTTTCATTTGGAAAACGATGGTGATGCAATATTGATTTCTTAGGGGCCAAGATTTTGGTCGTTTGATGCCCGGATTGGCCGATAGCTGGGCTGCCAGAAATAGTAAAATTCTTCAACCCCGTTATTTGATGCAACCGTGGGGTCATCCCAATCGTAATCTCATGGGAAATCATGGAAACTACATCCTCTTCATAGAGAAACAGCTGACCCTCCTCATTTGGCCCCATATTTTCCCAAAACGCCTGTAAAATCCGTGTGTTCCCCAGAAATTGTTCACCGTGGTAATTGCTTGTGTATTGAACCCGTGAGTGGATTCTTATAGTTTTCATATTGAAAGCGATGGTGATGCGCTACCGATGTCGTTGGAGCCAAGATTTAGGTCGTTTGATGACCGGATAACCCGGTAGCTTGGGCTGCCAGAAATAATAATATTCATCAACCCCATTATTCGCTGCAACTGTTTGATCAAACCAATCAAAATCTCATGTAAAGTCATGGAAACTATATCCTCTTCACATAGAAACCACGGACGCTACTCATTTGGCTCCAATTTACCCAAAATGCCAGCAAAATCCGTGCGAGTCTGAGAAATCGTTAAGCGTGGCAATTGCTTGTGTATTGAACCTGTGAGTGGATTCTTATAGTTTTCCCATTGAAAGCGATGGTGATGGACTATCGATTTCATAGGAGCCAAGATTTCGGTCATTTAATGCCCGGATTGGCCGATAGCTGGGTTACCAGAAATAGTAAAAATTCTTCAACCCTGCTATTCGCATCAACCGTGGGGTCATCCCAATCAAAATCTCAAGGGAAGTCATAAAAAATACCTCCCCTTCACATAGAAACAGCAGGCGCTCCGCATTTGGCCTCTTAGTTACCCAAAACGCTTGCAAAATCCTTGCGACTCCTAGAAATCGTTCACCGCAGGAATTGCTTGTGTATTGAACCCGTGAGTAGAGTATTATAGTTTTCACATAGAAAGCGATGGTGATGCACGTTCGATGTCGGAGGAGCCAAGATTTCGAACGTTTGATACCCGGATTGGCCGATAGCTAGGGCATCCAGAAATAGTAAAATTCATCAACCACGTTATTTGCAGCAACTGTTTGGTCAAACCGATCAAAATCTCAAGGGAAGTCTTAGAAACTACCTCATCTTCACATAGAAACAGTGGACGCTCCTCATTTGGTCTCTTATTTACCTAAAACGCCGACAAAATCCATGCGAGTCCCAAAAATTGTTCACCTTGGCAATTGCTTGTGTATTGAACTCGTGAGTGGCAATTGCTTGTGTACTGAACCCGTGAGTGGATTATTATAGTTTTCACATGGAAAGCGATGATGATGCACTATCGATGTCCTAGGAGCCAATATTTCGGTCGTTTGATGCCTAGATTGGTCGACAGCTGGTGTTGCCAGAAATAATAAAATTCGTCAACCACTCTATTCGCAGTAACCGTGTGGTCATATCAATCGAAATCTCTTGTGAAGTCAAAATAACTACCTCATCTTCATATAGAAACCACGGACGAACCGCACTTGGCCGCTTATTTCCCTAGTAAAGGCTGTGAAATCCGTGCGAGTCTAAGAAGTCGTTAACCGTAGCAATTGCTTGTGTAATGAACCTGGGAGTGGATCCTTATAGTTTTCCTATGAAATACGATGGTAATGCAATATCGATTTCATAGGGGCCAAGATTTTGGTCGTTTGATGCCCAGATTGGCCGACAGCTGGGGCTGCCAGAAATAGTAAAATTCTTCAACCCTGCTATTTGCAGCAACCGTGGGGTCATCGTAATCGAAATCTCATGGAAAATCATGGAAACTATAACCTCTTCAGATAGAAACCGCGGACGCTCCTCATTTGGCCTCATATTTTCCCAAAATGCCTGCAACATCTGCGTGTATCCCAGAAATTGTTCATCGTGGCAATTGCTTGTGGATTGAACCCGTGAGTGGATTCTTATAGTTTTCATATGGAAAGCGATTGTGATATGCTACCGATGTCGTTGGAGCTAAGATTTAGTTCGTTTGATGACCGGATAACCCGGTAGCTTGGGCTGCCAGAAATAGTAATATTCATCAACCCCGTTATTTCGCTGCAACCGTTTGACCAAACCAATCAAAATCTCAGGGAAAGTCAGGGAAACTATCTCCCCTTCACATAGAAACCACGGACTCTCCTCATTTGGCTCCAATTTACCCTAAATGCCAGCGAAATCCGTGCGAGTCCGAGAAATAGTTAACCGTGGCAGTAATAATCATATAATTTAAAAATGTAGAAAATAGGACCGAGCTTATAAAAATTCGTTAAAAATGTCCGTTGGAACAGTGAGATCGCCCTCTTCAACTTGAAAAATAAGAGAAGACAAAAGTAGGCTAAAAATCACATCATTTAATAAAAACATCCATAACTTCTCGAAAATGTTGAAAAATAGCCCCGAGCTCAAAAAATCCGCAAAAATGTCATTTGGAACCGGGAGATCGCCATCTTCAACTAAAAAATAAGAATTGACAAAAATATGTTATATAAATCATATCATTTAATATAAATATTCATATTATACAAAAAATATAGAAAATAGCCCATAGCTCAAAATAAATCTTCACAAATGTCCATAGGAACCGTGAGATCGCCATCTTAAAGTAAAAAAGAGATGACAAAATTAGGCCAAAAAATCAAATCATTTCCTGAAAAGATACATATCTTCCAGAAAATGTAGAAAAATAGTCTAAAGCTAAGAAAAATCTGCAAAAATGTCCATTGGAAACTGGAGATCGTAATCTTCAACTAAAAAATAAGAGAAGACAAACGTAGGCTATAAAAATCATATCATTTCATAAAAAGATACATTTTCCAGAAAATATAGAAAAATAGTCCCAAGCTAAGAAAAATCCGCAAAAATATTTGTTGAAACGGGTAGATCAACATCTTCAATCGAAAAATTAAGAGAAGACAAAATTAGACCAAAAATTTTATAGCCTACGTTTGTCCATTGGAACTGGGAGATCGTAGTATTCAACTAAAAAAGAGGAGACAAAATTAGGACAAAAAATCATTTCATTTAATAAAAGATTCGTCATATCTTCCAAAATTGTAGAAAAAAAATCTCAAAGCCATGAAAAATCCGCAAAAATGTCTCTTAGAACCTGGTGATCGCCATCTTCAACTGGAAAAATAATAGAAGAAAAAATTAGGTCAAAAAATCATATCATTTAAAAAAAGATGCATAACTTTCCGAAAATATAGAAAAATATGGAAAGACAAAATTAGGCTTTAAAAATCTTTTCATTTAATAAAGAGATCCTTTTTTTAATTAAATGTAGAAATAGCCTGGAGCTAAGAAAAATCCGCCAAGATGTCCATTGGAACTGGGAGATCACCATCTTATACTGAAAAATTAGACAGGAAAAAATTAGGATATAAAAACCAAATCATTAAAATCAAATCATTTAGTACAAAGATTCTTATCTTCCAAAAAGTGTAGAAAATAACCCCGAGCTCAGATTAATCCGCAAAAATATATGTTGGAACCGGGAGATCGCTATCCTCAATTGAAAAATAAGAGAAGACAAAATTATCCGAAAAATCGTATCATTTAATAAAAAATCCACGTCTTTCAGAAAATGTAGAAAATAGTCTCGCCTTCTGAAAAATCCACAAAAATGTGCAATGGAACGGGAAGATCGCCATTTTCAACTTAAAAAATGAGAAGACAAACTTAAGTCTATGAAAATCATATCATTTAATAAAAATATCCATAAAATGTATGTTGGAACCGGGAGATCGTCATCTTTGACTGAAAAATAATTAGGCTATAATAGTTATATCATTTAACAAAAAGATTCAGGTCGCCAATAAAATGTAGAAATTTCCCCGAGCTCGGAAAAAAATCCAAAAAATGTTTGTTAGAACCGGGAGAGCACCATCTTTAACTGAAAAATAAAATAGATAAAATTAGGCTATAAAAATCTTATAATTTAATAAAAAGATTGATATTTTATAGAAAATGAAGAAAATAGTGCGGAGCTCAGAAAATCCCGCAAAAATGTCTGTTGAAACCGAGAGATCACCATATTCATCAAAAAAAATAAGAGAATACAAAATTAGGCCAAAAAACAGACCATTTAATAAAAGATCCATATCTTCAAGAAAATGTAGAAAAATAACCTCGAGCTCAGAAATATTCTCACAAATATCCATTGTAATCGAAAGACTGTCATCTTTAACTAAAAAATAAAAGAAGAAAAAATTAAAGTGCAAAAAGCATATCATTTGATAAAAAAAATCCTTGTATTCAATGAAATGAAGAAAATAACACCGAGCTCAGAAAAATCTGCACAAATTTCCGTTGTAATCGAGAGATGGCTATCTTCAACAGAAAAATAAGGGATGACAAAATTAGGCTACAAAAATCCTACCATTTACTATAAAGAAACATATCTTACAGAAAATATAGAAAATAGTCAGTAGAGAAGAAAAATCTGCCAAAATGTCCTTTGGAACCAGGAGATCACCACTACATCTGAAAAATAAGAGACGACAAAAATTAGGCCAAAAAATCTTATCATTTAATAAAAAAAACCTATCTTCCAGACAATGTGGAAAATAGCCTCGAGATCAGAAAAATTCGCAAAAATATCTTTTGGAATCGGGAGATCGTTATTTTCAACTGAAAAATAAGGGAAGAAAAACTTAGGCTATAACAATCATATCATTTAATAAAAAGATTCAAATCTTCCAGAAAAATTAGAAAACAGCCCGGTGCTCTGGAAAATCTGTAAAAATGTCTGCTAGAACTGCAAAAATTTCTGTTGGAACTGGAAGATCGCCATTTTCAACTGAAAAATAAAAGATGACAAAATTAGGCAATAAAAATTATATCACCTAATATAAAAATTCATATCTTACATAAAATGTAGAAAATTGCTCGGAGAATAGAAAAATGTCCAAATATGTCAGTTTGAACCGGGAGATCGCCTTATTCAACGAAAAAAAATAAGAGAAGGTAAAATTAGGCCAAAAATTATATCATTTAATAAAAAGATCCATATCTTCTAGAAAATGTAGAAAAATAGCCCCGAGTTCAGAATAATAATCAAAATATCCGTGGGAACCGGGAGATCGCCATCTACAACTGGAAAAAAAATAAGAGAATCCAAAATTAGTCCAAAAAATCTTATAATTAAATAAAAGATCCATCTTTTCGAAAAATTTAGAAAAATAGCGCCAAGCTTAGAAAAATATGCAAAAATGTCCGTTGGAATCGGGAGATCACCATATTCTACTGAAAAATAAGAGAAGACAATATTAGGCTATAAAACTCTTACCATTTAATATAAAAAATTCATATCTTTCAGAAAATGTAGAAAATAGTCCGTTGCTCAGAAAAATCTGCAAAAATGTCTGTTGGAATCGGGAGTTTGCCATTTTCAAACCAAAAAAATAAGAGAATACAAAATTAGGCCAAAAAATTATATCATTTAGTAAAAAGATCTATATCTTACATAAAATGTTGAAAATAGCCCAAAAAAATTTCGGTTGGAACCAGGAGATCAACATTTTCAACTAAAAAAATAAGAGAATGCAAAATTAGGTGATAAAAATCATATCATTTAATAAAAAGACACATATCATCAATAAATTGTAGGAAATTGTCCATAGTTCAAAAAATCCGCAAAAATATCCATTGGAACCGGGAGATCGCCATCTTCAACAGAAAAATAAGAGAAAACAAAATAAGGTCAAAAATCACATCATTTAATAAAATGATCCATATCTTTTAGAAAATGTATAAAATAGCCCAAATCTCAGAAAAATCAACAACAATTTCTGTTGGAACCGGAAGATCGCCATCTTCAATTGAAAAATAAGAGACGATAAAATTAGGCTATTAAAATTATATCATTTAATATAAAGATACATATCTTACAGAAAATATACAAAATTGCGATGAGATAAGAAAAATTCACAAAAAGGTCCGTCGGAACTGGGAGTCGCCATATTTAACGAAAAAATATGGGAATACAGAGTTATGCCCAAAATCATATTATTTAATAAAAAGATACACAGCTTCCAGAAAATATAGAAAATAGGCTCGAGGTTAGAAAAATCTGCAAAAAATGTCCGTTGGAACAATGAGATTGCCATCTTCAACTAAAAAAATAAGAGAAGATAAACTTAGGCTATAAAAATCATCATATAACGAAAAGATCCATTTCCTCAGGTAACAGTATAAAATAGTCCTGAGCTCAGAAAAATCCGTAAAAATGCCCATTGGAAACATGAGATCGCCATCTTCAACTAAAAATAAGATAATACAAACTTATGCAATAAAAATCATTTCATTTAATAAAAAGATCCATATCTTTCATAAAATATAGACAATAGCCCACAGCCCAAAAAATCTGCAAAAATGTCAGTTGGAACCGTAAGATCGCCATCTTCAATTGAAAATAAGACAAGACAAAGTTAGGCTATAAAAAATCATATCATTTAATAAAAAGAGTCATCTATTTTATAAAATGTAGAATATAGCTCGAAGCTCAGAAAAATCCACAAAAATGTCCGTTGGAACTGAGAGATCGACATCTTCAAC
Organism: Scilla litardierei; assembly: GCA_030789695.1. Classification (NCBI taxonomy): domain Eukaryota; kingdom Viridiplantae; phylum Streptophyta; class Magnoliopsida; order Asparagales; family Asparagaceae; genus Scilla; species Scilla litardierei. The sequence continues at coordinate 33,926 of JAULAV010008702.1, forward strand.
TGAAAAAAGATAAGACAAAATTAGCTCAAAAATCGTATCATTTAATAAATACATACATATCTTACAGAAAACGTAGAAAAATAGGCCTAAGCAAAGAAAAGTCCACAAAAAAGTATGTTGGAACCGATAGATAGTCGTCTTCACCTGAAAAAATAAGAGAAGAAAAATGTTGGCAATAAAAATCATGTCATTTAATAAAAAGATACATATCTTCCAAAAATGTAGAAAATAGGCCAAAAATCTATATCATCCAGAAAATTTAAAAAAATAGCTCCGAGATCAGAATAATCCGGAAAAATGTCTGTTTGAACTGGGAGATCGCCATCTTCAACTGAAGAATAAGAGAAGCCAAAATTTTGCCAAAAAATCATATCATTTAATAAAAAGATCCATCACTTCCCAAAATATAGAAAAATAGCCATGAGCTCAAAAAAATCAGCAAAAATGTCTGTTGGAACTGGGAGATCTCCATCTTCAGCTAAAAAATAAGAGAAGACAAAATTATGCTATAAAAATCATATAATTTAATATAAAGATACAAATCTTATAGATAATGTAGAAAATAACACGAAGCTCAAAAAATCCGCACAAATGTAAATTGGAACCGGGAGATCGCCATCTTCAAATTAAAAAAGAGAAGACAAAATTGGGCCAAAAACTCATATCATTTAATTAAAATATCCATATCTTCCAGAAACTGTATAAAAATAGTTCCAAGCTAAGAAAAATCCGCAAAAATGTCTATTGGAACGGGTAAATCGCCATCTTCAACTGAAAAAAGAAAATACAAACATAGGCTATAAAAATCATATTATTAAATAAAAAGATTTTTATCTTTCATAAAATATAGAAAATATCACCGAGCTTATAAAAATCCACCAAAATGTCAGTTGGAACCAGGAGATCGTCATCTTCACTAAAAAATAAGAGAAAATAAAATTAGGCTATTAAAATCATATCATTTAATACAAAGATTCATATCTTACAGAAAATATTGAAAATAGCCCGAAGCTCAAAAAATTCCCAAAAATGTTCGTTGGAACCGGAAGATCGTCATCTTCCTCTGAAAAATAGAGAAGACAAAATTAGGCCAAAAATCATTTCATTTCATAAAAAGAATAATATCTTTCAGAAAATGTAGAAACACAGACCCAAGCTGATAAAAATCTGCAAAAATGTACATTGAACCCTGAGATCGCCATCTTCAACTGAAAAAACGAAAAAAAATAAGAGAAGACATACGTAGGCTATGAAAATAATATCATTTATAAAAATGCAAAAAATAGCATTAACCTTATTAAAATCTGTAAAAATGTCCGTTGGACAAGGAGATCGCTATCTTCAACTGAAAAATAAGAGAAGGCAAAATTAGGCCAAAAATCATATCAATTAATAAAAATATCCATATCTTCCAGAAAATTTAGAAATTAATCACGAGGTCAGAATAATACGAAAAATGTCCGTTAGAAACACAAGATCGCTATCTTCAACGAAAAATAAGAGAGTACAAACGTAGGCTATAAAAATCATATTATTTAATAAAAAGATCCTTATCTTTCATAAAATATAGAAATAGCACCGAGCTTATAAAAATCTGTAAAAAATCTGTTGGAACCGTGAGATCGCCATCTTCAATTAAAAAAATAAGAGAAGACAAAATTAGGTTATAAAAATCATATCAATTATTATAAAGATTCATATTATACAAAAAATGTAGAAAATAGCTCAGAGCTCAAAAAATCTGCACAAATGTCCATTGGAACCGGGAGATCGCAATTTTCAAATTAAAAAGAGAAGAAAAAATTAGCCCAAAAATCATATCATTTCATAAAATGATACATATCTTCCAGAAAATGTAGAAAAATAGTCTCAAGCTAAGAAAAATCTACGAAAATGTCCGTTGAAACCGGAAGGTGGCCATCCTCAACTGAAAAAATAAGAGAATACAAACGTAGGCTATAAAAATCATATCATTTAATAAAAAGACCCATAACCTCCCGAAAATATAGAAAAATAGCACCGAGCTCAGAAAAATTGACAAAAATATCCATTGGAACCGGGAGAACGCCATCTTCAACTGAAAATAGAGAAGATAAAATTAGGCTATAAAAATCATATCATTTAATAAAAAGATCCATAATTTTTCGAAATTGTAGAAAATAGACCGGAGTTCAGAAAAATCCGTAAAAATATTCGTTGAAACCCATAGATCGCCATCTTCAACTAAAAAATAAGAGAAGAAAAATAGGTCAAAAATCAAATCATTTAATAAAAAGATCAATAACTTCCTGAAAAGTTGGAAAAATAGCCCTGAGCTCAGAAAAATCGACCAAATGTCCGTTGGAACCAGGAGACCGCCATCTTCAACTGAATAATAAGAGAAGACAAAATTAAGTTATAAAAAGCATATCATTTAATATAAAGATTCATATCATTCAGAAAATAGAGAAAATTACTTGGAACTTAGAAAAATCCGAAAAAGGTCATTTGGAACCAGTAGATCACCATCTTCAACTAAAAAAGAAGAAGACAAAATTAGGCCAAAAATCATATCATTTAATAAAAAGATACATATCTGCCATAAAATGTAGAAAATAGCACCGAGCTCAAAAAAAACTGCAAAAATGTCCGTTGGAAATGGGAGATAGCAATGTTCAATTGAAAAAAGAGAAGCCAAAATCAAGCCAAAAAATCATATACTTTAATAAAAAGATTCATATCTTCCAGAAAATGTAGAAAAACGACCAAATCTAAGAAAAATCTGGAAAAATGTCCGTTGAAACCGACAGATCGACATATTCAATTGAAAAATATTAGAAGACAAAATTAGGCAACAAAAATCTTGTCATTTAATAATGAGATCCTTATCTTTAATAAAATGTAGAAAATAGCATGTTGCTCATAAAAATCTGCAAAAATTTCCATTGGACATGGGCCATCACAATCTTTAACTGAAAAATAAAAGAAAAAATTGGGATATAAAAATTATATCATTTAATATAAAGATTCTTATCTTCCAAAAGTGTACAAAATAGCACAGGGAGATCGACATCTTTACCTGAAAAATAAGAGAAGACAAAATTAGGCAAAAATATCATATCATTTAATAAAATGATACATATCTTCCAAAAAAGTGGAAAATAGCACAGATCTCAGAAAAATTTGCAAAAATGTTTGTTGGAACTGGGAGATTGCCATCTTCAACTAGAAAATAAGAGAAAACAAATTAGGCCAAAATATTATATCATTTAATGAAATGATACATATCTTCCAAAAAGTGGAAAATATCTTCGAGCTCAGAAAAATCTGCAAAAATATCGGTTGGAATCTAGACATCGTCATCTTCAACTGGAATATAAGAGAAGACAAAATTAGGTCAAAAATCAAATCATTTAATAAAAAGATCGACATCTTCAACTGGAAAATAAGAGAAGATAAATTGAGGCAATAAAAATCATATCAATTAATAAATAAATAGATCCATATCTTTCATAAATATAAAAAATAGCACCAATATCAGAAAATGATATATAAAAATCTTATCAGTTGAAGATGGCGATATCTTGTTTACAACGAACATTTTTATAGATGAAGATAGTGATTTTCCAGTTCTAATCTTATCAGTTAATGATGGCGATTTATTGGTTTCAATGTACATTTTGGCCTAATTTTGTCTTCTTTGATACCATTTAATAAAACGATCCATATCTTCTAGAAATTGTGAAAAATAGCTCTGAGTTCAGAATAATCCTTAAAAATGTCTGTTGGAACCGGGATATCGCCATCTTCAAGAGAAATATAAGAAGAGACAAAATAAGGCCAAAAAATCATATCATTTAATAAAAAGATCGCCATCATCAACTAGAAAATAAGAGAAGACAAAATTAGGCAACAAAAATTATATCAAGTAATATAAAGATCCTTATCTTCAAGAATATAGAAAATAGCCCCAAGCGTAGAAAAATACGCAAATATTTTTGTTGGAACCAAGAGATCTCCATCTTCAACTAAAAAATAAGAGAAGACAAATATATGCTACAAAAATCATATCATTTAATATAAAGATCCATATCTTACAGAAAATGTAGATAATTGCCTCGAGCTCATAAAAATCTGCAGTAATGTCTGTTAGAACAGGGATATTGCCATCATTAAAGAAAAAAATAAGAGAATACAAAATAAGTCCAAAAATCATATCATTTAATAAAAAGATACATATCTTCCAGAAAATGTAGATAAATAGCCCCGAGCTCAAAAAAACCGCAAAAATATCCGTTGGAACCAGGACATCACCACCTTTAACTGGAAAATTAAAAAGACAAAATTTGGCCATAAAAATAATATCATTAAATAAAAATATTTATATCTTCAATAAAATGTAGAAAATAGCTCCGAGCTAAGAAAAATCCGCAAAAATATCTGTTGGAACCGGGAGATCGCCATATTCAATTCAAACATAAGAGAAGACAAACTTATACTATAAAAATCATAGCATTTAATAAAAAGATACATATCTTCCATAAAACTTAGAAAAAATCACCAAGATCAGAAAAATCCGCAAAAAATTCCGTTGGAAATGGTATACCACCATCTTCAACTGAAAAAATAAGCAAAGACAAACTTAGTCTATAAAAATCATATCATTTAATAAAATGAACCACATCTTAAATAACTGTAGAAAATATTCCCGAGCTTAGAAAAATCGGCAAAAATGTATGTTGGAACCAGGAGTTGGCCATATTCAAATAAAAAATAAGTGAAGACAAAATTAGGAAAAATATCATATCATTTAATAAAAACATCCATAACTTCCCGAAAATGTAGAAAAATAGTTCTGAGCTCAGAAAAATCTGCAAAAATATCCGTTGAAACTGGAAGATCGCCATACCGAATAATAAGAGAAGACAAAATTAAGCTACAAAAGTCATATCAGTTAATAAAAAGATCCATATCTTCAATAAAATGTAAAAAATAACCATGAAGCTCAGAAAAATCCGCAAAAATGTCCGTTTGGAGTTCGTTATCTTCAATTGAAAAATAAGAGAAGACAAATTTTGTCTTTAAAATCATATCATTTAATCTAAAGATCCATATCTTACAGAAAATGTAGAAAATAGCCCGGAGCTAAGAAAAATGCTCAAATATTTTCGTTGGAACTGGCAGATTGCCATCTAAAAGTAAGAGAAGACAAAATTAGGCCAAAAACTCATATCATTTAATAAAAAGATCTATATCTTCCAGAAAATGTAGAAAATAGCCTCGAGGTCAGAAAAATCGGCAAAAATATCCGTGTGAACTGGGAGATTGCCATTTTCAACAGAAAAATATGAGAAGACAAACTTGGTCTATAATAATCAAATCATTTAATTAAAAGATCCATATCTTCAACAAACTATAGAAAATAACACCGAGTTGAGATAAATCTGCAAAAATGTCCGTTAGAACCGAGAGATCGCCATCTTCAACTACAAATAAGAGAATACAATTTAGACAATAAAAACCATATCATTTAATATATATTAATTTCTTTAATTAAAAATATGCAAAAATGTCTGTTGGAACCGGGAGATCGTCATCTTCAACAAAAAAATAAGAGAATACGAAATTAGGAAAAATTATTTCATTTATTAAAAGATATATATCTTCCAGAAAATGTATAAATGTGCTCGGGGCTCAGAAAAATCACAAAAATATCTGTTGGAACTGGGAGATGGCCATTTTCAACTGAAAAATAAGAGAAGTCAAAATTAGGCCATAAAATCATATCAATTAATAAAATGATCCATAAGTTCAATAAAATCTAGAAAATAGCCCAGTGCTCAGAGAAATCCGTAAAAAATTCTGTTAGAACCGGGAGATCGACATATTCAACTTAAAAATAAAAGAAGACATAATTAGGCCATAAAAACCATATCATTTAATATTAAGATCCATATCTTCAATAAAATATAGAAAATAGCTCGGAACACATAAAAATCCTCAAAAATGTCCGTTGGAACTGGGAGGTCGCCATTTTCAACCTAAAAAATAAGAGAAGACAAAATTTGACCTTAAAAATCTTATCATTTAAACTAAAGATCCATATTTTCCAGAAAATATCAAAAAAGCCCGTAGCTCAGAAAAATACGTAAAAATATCTGTTGAAACCGGGAGATCACCATCTGCAATATGAAAATAAGAGAAGTCAAAATTAGGCCAAAATATCATATAATTTAATAAAATGATACATATCTTCCAGAAAATGTGAAAATTAGTCTGGAGCTGAGAAAAATCTGCAAAATGTACGTTGAAATCGAGAGATCGCCATCTTCAACTAAAAAATTAGAGATGACAAAAGTTGGCCAAAAAATTCATATCATATAACAAAAAAGATCTTTCTGTCAAAAATAGAGAAAATAACCTCGAGCTCACAAAAATCCACAAAAAGTCTGTTGGAACCGGAAGATCGCCATCTTCATCTTAAAAAATAAAAGAAGGCAAAATTAGGCTATAAAAATCATATCATTTAATATAAAGATTCATATCTAACAGAAAATTTAGAAAATGGCCTAGAGTTTAGGAAAATCATCAAAAATGTTTGTTGGATTAAATGATAAGTAAATAGGAGATCACAATCTTCAACTAAAAAATAAGAGAATACAAAATTAGGGAAAAAATAAAACCTTTTAATCAAAAGATCCCTATCTTATAGAAAATGTAGAAAAATAGTGCCGAGCTAAAACAAATTCGTAAAAATGTCCGTTGGAACCGGGAGATCACGATTTTCTATTGAAAAAATTAAGAGACGACAAACTTATGCTATAAAAATCATATCAATTAATTAAAACATCCATTCTTACATAAAATGTTGAAAATAGCTCCGAGCTCAAAAAAAATCCTAAAAAATGTCTGTTCGAACCGTGAGATCGCTATCTTCAACTGAAAAATAAGTGAAGACAAAATTATGCTATAAAAATCAAAAGATTTAATATAAAGATTCACATCTTACAGAAAATCTAGAAAATTGCACGGAGCTCAGAAAATTCCTCAAAAATGTCCGTTGAAACCGGGAGATCTCCATCTTCAACTAAAAAAATAAAAGAAAACAAAATTAAGCCAAAAAATCATATCATTTATTAAAAAGATCAATATCTTCGAGAAAATATAGAAAATAGCCCCGATCTATGTAAAATCTGCAAAAATGTCTGTTGGAATAAAAAGATTGCCATCTTCAACTAAAAATAGGAGAAGACAAAATTAGACTACAAAAAGCAAATCATTTGGTAAAAATATCCATATATTCAATAAAATGAAGAAAATAACACCGCGCTCAGAAAAATCAGCAAAAATGCCCATTGTAACCAGGAGATCGTCATCTTCAACTGAAAAATAAAGGAAGACAAACTTAGGCTATAAAAATCCTATCATTTAAGATAAAGATACATATCTTACAGAGAATACAGAAAATAGTTCATAGATCAGAAAAATCAGCAAAAATTTCTGTTGTAACCGATAGATCAACATCTTCTGCTCGAACCAAAAAATAAGGGAAGCCAAACTTAGGCTATAAAAATCATATCATTTAATAAAAATACTCATATCATACAGAAAATGTAGAAAATAGCCCGTAGCTCAGAAATATCCGCAAAAATGTTTGTTGAAATCGAAAGATCGCCATCTTTTCAACTTACAAATAAGAGAAGACAAAATTAGACTACAAAAAGCATGTCATTTGATAAAAATATCTATATATTCAATAAAATGAAGAAAATAACACTGAGCTCAGAAAAATCGACAAAAATGTCAGTTATAACCGGGAGATCGCCATCTTCAACTGAAAAGTAAAGGAAGATAAAACTAGGCTACAAAAATTATATCATTTAATATAAAGATACATATCTTATTGAAAATATAGAAAATAGCTTGTAGATCAGAAAAATCAGCGAAAATGTCCGTTGTAACCGGGGAATCGCAATATTCAATTGAAAAATAAGAGAAGACAAACTTAGACTATAAAAATCATCTTTTAATAAAAACATCCATATCCTCAATTAACTGTTTAAAATAGCCCCGCACTCAGAAAAATCCGGAAAGAAGTTCGTTGCAAACAGGAGATTGCAATCAACAACTGAAAAAAATAAGATAAGACAATGTTAGGCTATAAAAATCATATCATGTAATAAAAAGATCCATATCTTCCATAAAATATAGAAAATAGCCACCCAGCTCAGAAAAATCCGCAAAAATGTCTGTTAGTACTGGGAGATCGCCATCTTCAACTTAAAAATAAGGCAAGACAAACTTAGGCTATAAAAATCATATCATTTAATAAAAAAGGAATATGTTCCATAAATGAATAAAATAGCTCGATACTCAGAAAAATCTGCAAAAATAAACGTTGGAACCGGAAGATCGCCATCTTCAATTAAAAAATAAGAGAAGACAAAATTAGGCCAAAAATTCATATCCATCAATAAAAAGATTCATATCTTTCATAAAATATAGAAAATAGCCTCGAGCTCTGAAATACCGTAAAAATATCCGTTGGATCTGGGAGATCGCCATCTTTAAAGAAAAAAAGAGAAGACCAAATTAGGCCAAAAAATCATAACAATTATAAGAAATACATACCTTATAGAAAAAGTAGAAAAATAGGCCTAAACAAAGAAAAGTCTGCAAAAATGTCTATTGGAACCAGTAGATCGTCATCTTCACCTGAAAAAATAAGAGAAGAAAAATGTAGGCTATGAAATCATCTCATTTAATAAAAAGATATATATCTTCCATAAAATTTTGAAAATAGCACCAGGCTCAGAAAAATCCGCAAAAATATCAGTTGGAATGAGTAGATTGCCATCTTAACCTTAAAAATAAGAGAAAGCAAAATTAGGCCAAAAATCAAATCATTTATTAAAAATATCCATATCTTCCAGAAAATTTAGAAAATAGCCCGGGGATCATAATAATCCACAAAAATATCTGTTGAACTTGGAGATCGCCATCTTCAGCTGAAAAATAAGAGAAGACAAAATTTGGTGAAAAATTATATCATTTAATAAATAATCCATAACTTCACTAAAATGTTGAAAAATTGCCCTGAGTTCAGAAAAATCCGTAAAAATGTCCGTTAGAACCGGAAGATCGCCATCTTTAGCTGAAAAAAGAGAAGATAAAATTATGCTATAAAAATCAAATCATTTAATATATAGATCCATATCTTATAGATAATATAGAATATAGCCCGAAGCTCACAAAAATCCGCACAAATGTAAATTGGAACCGGGAGATCACAAAATTGGGTCAAAAAAATAATATTATTAATAAAATATCCATAACTTCCAGAAAAGGTAGAAAAATAGTCTCAAACTAAGCAAAATCTGCAAAAATGTCTATTGGAACGGGTAGATCGCCATCTTCAACTGAAAAAATAAGAGAAGAAAAATTTAGGCTGTAAAAATCATATCATTAAATAAAAATATCCTTAACTTTCATAAAACATAGAAAATGACACCGAGAGCATAAAAATCCGTAAAAATGTTCGTTGGAACCGGGAGATGGTAATCTTTAACGGAAAAATTAAGAGAAGACAAAATTAGACCAAAAGTCATATAATTTAATTAAAAGATACATATATTGCAGAAAATTTAGAAAATAGCTCCGAGGTAAGAATAATAAGGAAAAATGTCCGTTGGAATTGGGAGATTGCCATCTTCAACTATAAAAATAAGAGAAGACAAAATTTGACCCTAAAAATCATATCATTTAGTATAAAGATCCATATCTTCCAGAATATGTAGAAAATAGCCCGAAGCTCAGAAAAATCCGCAAAAATATTCGTTGGAACCGGGAGATCATCATTGTCATCTTAAAATAGAGAAGACAAAATTAGGCCAAAAAATCATATCATTTCAAAAAAAGATCCATATCTTTTCAGAAAGTGTAGAAAAACAGTCTCGAGCTAAGCAAAATTTGCAAAAATGTCCATTGGAACCGGGAGATTGCCATCTTCAAGTGCAAAACTGAAAAAATAATAGAAGACAAATATAGGCTATAAAAACCATATCATTTACAAAAATGTAGAAAATAGCACCGATCTAATAAAAATCCGCACAATGTTCGTTGGAACAGGGAAATCACCATCTTCAACTAAAAAATAAGAGAAGGAAAAATTAGGCCAAAAATCATATCATTTAATAAAAAGATCCATAACTTCCAGAAAATTTAGAAAATGGCCCCGAGATCAGAATAATATGCAAAATGTCTGTTAGGAACGTGAGATCGCTATCTTCAACTGAAAAATAAAAGAAGACAAAATTAGGCCAAACAATCACATCATTTAATAAAAAGATCAAAAACTTCTCGAAAACGTAGAAAAATAGCCTCGAGCTCAGAAAAATCCGCAAAAATGTCCCTTAGAACCAGGAGATCACCATCTTCAACTGAAAAAATAAGAGAAGACAAAATTAGGTTATAAAAATCATATCATTTAATATAAAGATTCATATATACACAAAATATAGAAAATAACTTGGAGCTCAAACAAATTCGTACAAATGCCCAATAGAACTGGGAGATCGGCATCTTCAAATTAGAAAAAGAGAAGACAAAATTTGGCCAAAAACATATCATTTCATAAAAGATACATATCTTCCAGAAAATATAGAAAAATAGTCTCAAGCTAAGAAAAACCTACGAAAATATCTGTCGAAACCGGGATATCGCCATCTTCAACTGAAAAAATTAGAGGATACAAACGTAGGCTATAAAAAACATATTCTTTAATAAAAAGTTCTATATTTTTCATAAAATATAGAAAATAGCACCGATCTCTAAAAGATACGCAACAATGTTCGTTGGAACCGGAGATCGCCAACTTCCACAAATAAATATGAGAAGACAAAATTAGGCAATAAAAATCATATCATTTAATAAACGATCCATAACTTTTCGAAAATGAAGCAAATAGTCCGAAGCTTAGAAAAATTCGTAAAAATGTTCGTTAAAACTGGGAGATCGCCATCTTCAACTAAAAAAATAAGAGAAGAAAAAATTAGATCAAAAAATCTTATCATTTAATTAAAAAATGCATAACTTCCCAAAAATATAGAAAATAGTCCATAGCTCAAAAAAATCAACAAAAATGTCCGTTGGAACCAGAGATCACAATCTTCAACTGAATGATAAGAGAAAACAACATTTGGTTTTAAAAATCATATCATTTAATATAAAGATTCACATTATACAGAAAAGTAGAAAATAGCTTGGAACTCAGAAAAATCCGAAAAATGTCAGTTGGAACTGGGAGATCGCCATCTTCTACTGAAAACTAAAAGAAGCCAAAATAGGCCAAAAATCATATCAGTTAATAAAAAGATACATATCTACCATAAAATGTAGAAAAAAGAACCGAGCTCAGAAAAATCCGCACAAATGTCCGTTAGAACCGGGAGAACACAATACTCTATTAAAAAAATAAGAGAAGACAAAATTAGGCCAAAAAATCATATCATTTAATAAAAAGATTCATATCTTCCAAAAATGTAGAAAAAGACCAAATCTATGCAAAATCTGCAAACAATTTCTGTTGCAACCGACAGATTCCCTTATTCAACTGAAAATATGAGAAGACAAAATTAGGCTACAAAAATCTTGTCATTTAATAAAGAGATCCATATATTTAATAAAATGTAGAAAATAGCCTAGGGCATAGACAAATCCGCAAAAATGTCTGTTGGAACTGGGAGATCGCCATCTTTAACTGAAAAATAAAAGACGAAAAAATTGGGATATAAAAATCATATCATTTAATATAAAGATTCTTATCTTACAGAAAGTGTACAAAATAGCCCCGAGCTTAGAAAAATCAGTAAAAATGTCCGTTGGAACAGGGAGATCGCCATTTTCAACTAAAGAAAAAGAGAAGATAAAATTAGGCAAAATTATCATATCACTTAATAAAATGATACTTATCTTCCAAAAAAGTATAAAATAGCACGGAGCTTAGAAAAATCCACAAAACGTTTATTGGAACTGAGAGATCGACATCTTCAACTGGAATATAAGAGAAGACAAAATTAGTCCATAATAGAAAATCAATTAATAAAATGATACATATCTTCCAAAAAAGTGGAAAATAGCCCGAAACTGAGAAAAATATGCAAAAATGTCCGTTGGAACACGGAGATCACCATTTTCAACAGGAATATAAGAGAAAAAAATTAGGCCAAAAAATCATATCATTTAATAAAAAGATCGCCATCTTCAACTGAAAAATAAGAGAAGACAAATTTAGGCTATAAAAATCATATCAATTAATAAAATAATCCATATCCTACATAAAATGTAGAAAATAGCACCGGGCTGAGAAAATGATATATAAAACTCTGATGAGTTGTGATACATCTATTTTGCGAAGGCCCAACAACATAGGCCCAAAAGCACAGCCCACCGAACGAAGCCCGAAAGATACGAGCCTGGATGCCCGACCGCCGATCGGAAGCCCATCTGCGCGATCAGGCCCGTCCGGCAAAGCCCCATAGAGGGCCCCCAAATATCGATCCGACCCGGCCCCGATATCGCACGAGTCACTCACCCACTCCAGCGATAACCGTTCCCCTGATCCCGTTACCACTTAATGGCTGTTATGGGGAGGTGCAGGCATGGCGCAGGGAGCGGGGGGGGGGGGGGGGGGGGGGATTGAGGGGGCACGATCGAGGGCGGACGAGCGACGTGGGTCGGGGGCAATCATGGCAGGAGGTCTATAAAAGGGTTAGAAGGACGACTGGACGAGGGACCGCATCTCAGGTATCTAAAACCTAAGGTACTCCATCAACGACCTAGTTCCCCCATTTCATCTCCTTCCTCCCCTGCTCGCACCGTGAGACGCCGTTTCGATCTCCTCTCGAGTCGAACCGTCTCCGCCGGGCCTCCCCTCTCAGATCACTGTCTGACTTAGGCATCGGAGGGGATTTGGCCGGAACCAAGGTCCGGCCCCCCTGACGAGTGTTCTCGTCTACGCAGGAGGACATCAGATCCACGGGCCAAGGCTTCCCCTCCGCCCCTCGCCGGCCACGCATCAAGCGAGACGACCGATGCTACCCCTCGTCACCCGCCCGACCGAGGCCGAGCGCGACCGTCCGAGGCCGAGCGTTTCACACCGGGCCGAGGCTTCCCCTCCGCCCCGCGACCGGCCACGTAACCAGCGGGACGATCGAGGCTACTCCTCGTCGTCCGACCGTCCGAGGCCGAGCGTCTCTGATCGGGTCGAGGCTTCCCCTCACCCTCCTTGCGACCGAGGACCCCGATTCGGCCCAGCCGACGCGCTCCACGTCGTCTGCAACTCCGACTCGCGTCTCGTCTGCACCGACTCGACACACCCGAGGGACCCCCGCGGGCCCCTTGACCACGTTGACCGGGTTATCCACGGTCAACGCTTTTATAGTGAGAAAACACTCTGAAACATCTGGCGCCGTCTGTGGGAACCGAACTGTCCCACGAAGAAACAAACCGCACCTGCAATGGCACGAGCCAGCAACGGAAAGAGACGCATGCCCCCCATCCCGGAGGAGGGGAATGGCGCATCCAACGGCAACCTTGAAGACACGCCCGTCAGCAATCACCCCGCCCCCTCAACCGAAGAGATTGGTGGGTCGGAACTGGCCACACAGGGACAACTCCGTGCCCTGGCCCAGGAGACCAACGCGAACATCCAGACGTTGGTCGCGGCAGTACAGCAGCTCGTCGGCACTGCGCCAGCTAACGGAGGCGCGTTGGGCGACGACCATCGTTGGGCGGGGGGTCCCCCGCTCTTACGATCCGCTGTGGTCGATGACCACGGGAACCAACGACCGAACACGGAGCGTCTGTTCACGTTGTCCGGCTCCCGTCAGGCGAGATCGCGCGCCTCCTCCCCTCATCGTGAAAAGAGCCGAAGAGAAACTGAAGGCACGGGGGACGAATCGGTGACCGCGTCGTCTCGTCGACCATGATCACCCCATCGCAGGAGAAGCAATCGACACCACTCGAGAGACCGATCGCGGCGGAGCGGGAGCTCCCGCCGGAGGAGCCGGGAACGCCGGGTCAGCCCGACCCCCAGTGTGGCGAGGGCCGTGGAGCCAGCCCCGCCGGCGCCTGTGCCCCCTCCACCACCGAACGAACCAGAGGCAGGCGGCTGTCGAACCCCTGGGGGCATCCACGGAGACCGGTGCCCCTATCACGGAGAATAACCGACGCGCGGGTCCCCTCTCGATTCAAGATCCCGGCGCTGGGGAAGTATGACGGGATAGGAGACCCGGGAAACCACGTGATGGACTACAAGGGGGACATGTCCTTCCAAGGAGCCGACGATGACCTGCTCTGCCGGGGCTTCTATTCGACTCTCAGGGGAGCGGCGAGGACCTGGTACCGCAGCCTACCCAGCCGCTCCATCGACAGCTTCGAGGAACTCACCCAGCTGTTCTGCAAACAGTTCATGGCAGGGAGACAGGTAAAGCCTGATGCTGAACATCTGTTTAATATAGTGCATGGCCCAGCCGAGCCGCTTCGACAGTTCATGCGCCGCTTCAACGCGGAAAGGCTGAACATGAACAGCCCTCCCGACCTTGTTGTCCAAACGGCCCTTAAGAAAGGGCTGCGCCATAGAGGCCTTAAGAAATCTCTGCACAATGATCCCCCGAAGGACCTCCCAGGGATCATGGCGAGGGCCGAGCGCTTCATGTTGACCGAGGAGACCTTGGCCATTGAGGCAGGAAAGGCCACTCAAGGGACCAAGCGCGGCGACAGCGGACGAGGCAGCCCCGAAGGGTACCGGACCGAGAAGAGGCCGAGAAACAGGCAGCGGGGAGAGGGTACGAGGGACGCCACCCCAGACGCCGTCCTCGCTCAAGTACAGAAGGAAGAGCACGCCGATCGCCCCCCACCGAAGGCAAAAAGAGGTGGGAAGAATCGGGAGAAGTACTGCAAGTACCACAAGGACAATGGCCACGACACTGAAGACTGCTGGCACTTAAAGAAGGACATTGAGAAGCTGATGAGCCGGGGGCACGCCAGGAGTTTAGCCGACGAGCCGGCCCACGGAGAAGGGACCTCCATGCAGCCGGACAAGGGGAAGAAGATCAACACCGTCCAAGGACCCCTCCGCTCATAGAGTAAGCGGGCGAGGTCCCTCCCCCCAGTCGTAGCCTAGTCCGAGGGGATTATCTAGGTTTACATCCATCTCTCTAGCTTTATTTCCTTTTCCTTTCCTCCAAATGTACTAGTCCGACAGGACCCTTAAGAGTACAATTGCATTCCCTTTTGTCTTTTCTTAATCTTCGAAGGAATCAACATTTCACTAAGGGTGCAAAAGAATGAAGACCGCCACCTCACTGGGGGGAGGGGGAGCTTCGTCCTCGCCGACCAACTCCTGCGCTCATAAGTCTGGGGCAATTCCCCCAGCCAGCGCGGACGCCGACCGGTCCTGAGCCGAAGAGCTTCGCCCTCGCCGACCAACTCCTGCGCTCATAAGTCTGGGGGCAATTCCCCCAGCCAGCGCGGACGCCGACCGGTCCTAAGCCGAGGAGCTTTGCCCTCACCGACCGACTCCTGCGCTTGAAAGTCTGGGGGCAATTCCCCCAGCCAGCGCGGACGCCGACCGGTCCTAAGCCGAGGAGCTTTGCCCTCGCCGACCGACTCCTGCGCTCATAAGTCTGGGGGCAATTCCCCCAGCCAGCACGGACGCCGACCGGTCCTAAGCCGAGGAGCTTTGCCCTCGTCGACCGACTCCTGCGCTCATAAGTCTGGGGGCAATTCCCTCAGCCAGCGCGGACGTCGACCGGTCCTAAGCCGAGGAGCTTCACCCTCGCCGACCGACTCCATCGCTCGTGAATCTGGAGGCAATTCCCCCAGCCAGCTCGGGCGTCAACCAGTCCTAAGCCGAGGACGAGGCAGCAAAGCAAAATACGCGAGAAGTCCGAGTAAGTCAATTTCGTTTATAACAGTTAACCAAGGTACAAAAGTGTGTCTTATTTACAGGGAATCGAAGCGAAGAAACCTCTCTACAAATAATCCGCTCTCGACAGACAACAAAGTTCGTCACCTACAGAAACTAGGGCAACACCGACAGAGCGAAATTTGTTGGCTAAGGACCCAAAGTTGCCGGCCTAAGCGAACATCCATGCAACCAGCAATTATTGGCTCTGAAGCAGGGAGCCGGTAGCGAAGCCGAAGGAGATAGCAGGGGCAGGGATCCATTTCAAGTAGACTGGCCCAAAGCGAAGCGGATGCTAAAAAATTTGAGGATAGAAACAAGGGTGGCAGGCCGGGAAAGGAGGACTTAAGGAGCCCGAGATCAGGAGGACGCGTCCCCAGGCGCCTCCCCCTGCTCGGAGCGAGAGGGATCGATCGGAGGAGCGGCTTGCCGAACGCGCTCCGCACAATCCCGGAAGGAAGACTGGACGACTTCGACAATCTGAGGGGCGATGAGGTCTTCATACGTACCGAAGGCCTCCCTGAGAACCTCGAAGATCTTCTCCCCCAGGGTCCCGACGACACCCCTCTCCACCTCCTCCGCAAGCCGCACCACCTGACGCCGATCCGACAGTTCCCTCTGAAGCTCCTCCCTCTCCAGGCGGAACGACTCCGCCGCTTCCTCAGCCGACTGCCGAGCGTCCTCCAACTTTCCCTGGAGGTCACCCACTCGTCCCTCCAGCTCGGCCACACGGAGCTTGAGATGCCGAGACTCCATCTGGGCCTCCGTCATAGCTACCTCCGCCGCCCCGGCCCGCTCGTGGGCCCTCACGGAGGACTCCTCCAGCTCCCTCAAACAGATGGCTCGGCACTGCAGCTCCACGGCGAGCGTTGAACCCTGGAAGACGAGACATGGGCTAAGAAGAGAGTGAAGGGAAGGAAAGGACAGCAAGATAGCCGAACCTGTTGAAGGATCCAGACCAAGGAGTCCGACATCTTGTCGGCGGGAATCCTCTCGAGGAGACTGCGGTCCCGGGGGAGGACGGAGCCCTCGGCCATCCGCTGGGCCAGGGCTCGGTCGACAAACACCGAGTCCCCAGGGGTGACCTCGAGGGAAGCCGAGCTGCCCGCCAACAGGGTTCCGATTCCCGGCAGCGGAGGCGGGGACGTTGCGACGGGGGTGGTCGTCAGGGCCACCGGAAGATCCCCGGTGGTCGCCGCAGGAAGCACAGAACACGCCGGACTGGAGGGATCCACATCCTCCTTCCTCTTCTTCCCTCCGTGAGGCTCCGCGGGCGCCGAAGGGGAGCGCTTCCGCCTCGCACCATCCCCACCCTCGGGAACAAGAGGGGGCACGCCAAGGGCAGGAGGGACTGCACCGGACCCGTCGTTACCCCCCACCTCTTGGGCTGGCGGGGCGGATCCGGCCCTTGCGACCCCCCTGGAGAGGAGATCGCCAGAAGAAGAGGCGGGAGGCGCGGCCACCACCTTACCCACAGAAGGCTTGGCTCGGCGCACTTCCTCCTCAACGGTCCGCCGAGGCGCCTTTCCAGAGGTACTACCCCGGCTCCGAGCGGCTCCACGACGGATCAGCTCATCAACATCACGGGTGAACTCGCGACCAGCCATTCCTGCAAGGGAAACCGAAATCAGGGTAAGCTGCGGGGCAACCTAGGACTGAAAAAGCGACCTACCCGGAGACCACAAGACGGCCTTCAAGAGTAGGTCGTCCAACAAGGACCAGATGGACTTCGCCTCCAAGGGGAGGGTCGACAGCAGCGCGGCGGCCGCCAGATCCGTCTCGGAGAGGGCTAGCGTTGAGTCGGGCCGGACCGACCCACCCCAGCCTGTCAGAATTTGGGCACCCTCCAGGAAGACCACGAAGACATAATCCGAACTCCAACCCCCCGACCAGCGGGGTAGCCTGAGATACTCCATGACCTGGATGAGGAAGGGATTGAGCGGGAAACGAAGACCCAGGCGGAACATCTCGACGTAGACGCCGACCTCATTGCTCCTCGGAAGGCAGATCCGCTCGTCGATGAATGGAACTCGAACATCGTACGGGTAGCAGAGATACCTCTCCCGGATCTCCGTGACCACTGAAGGAGGAGTCCCCGACGGCGTTCGGAGGATAACCGGGGGTACATTAAGCCGCACGGCAGCCGACGCCACACCATCGTCAGCGTAGTCCGGGAAAAGCTTCCACTTCCCCTTATCTCGAAAGGAACGACTCCCAGAGGAGGAACCTGATCCCACAAGCCGGGGCCCGCCCCGCCTCGACTCAGGAGGGTCCCTCGCCCCTTGGCCGGAACCACCTATCCTAAGAGCAGCCATAATATGAAAATAAGAAAGGAGTTACCTTTTTGTTAATTTGGAGAAGACAAGGAAACAAAGGCGATGGGAGACTCCAAGTTGCGGAAAGCAAAGACAGAGGGAAGAGCAAGGAAGAAGTTGGGATCCACACAGCCGGGGATCTTATATACCAGACTCAGGGGCGAATTCGAAGCGCCTGACAGGAACGCGTGGCAGGCCTCGGAGAACCGGCGGCATTTCGAAATCGGCGCCAAAGGAAGTCCAATCGATCCGCCTCATCATAACCTTCATTTATAACCACGCCTCGACTGACGCGCCACTCGGAACCCCAGGAGTCACATCGGTCGAACCGAACCGGCCAAGGCTGATCGGTCCCACCGATGGGGGCAATTGATACGTCTATTTTGCGAAGGCCCAACAACATAGGCCCAAAAGCACAGCCCACCAAACGAAGCCCGAAAGATACGAGCATGGATGCCCGACCGCCGATCGGAAGCCCATCTGCGCGATCAGGCCCGTCCTCAAAGCCCCATAGAGGGCCCCCAAATATCGATCCGACCCGGCCCCGATATCGCACGAGTCACTCACCCACTCCAGCGATAACCGTTCCCCGATCCCGTTACCACTTAATGGCTGTTATGGGGAGGTGCTGGCATGGCGCAGGGAGCGGCGACGGGGGGGCGGATTGAGGGGGCACGATCGAGGGCGGACGAGCGATGTGGGTCGGGGGCAATCATGGCGGGAGGTCTATAAAAGGGTTAGAAGGACGACTGGACGAGGGACCGCATCTCAGGTATCTAAAACCTAAGGTACTCCATCAACGACCTAGTTCCCCCATTTCATCTCCTTCCTCCCCCGCTCGCGCCGTGAGACGCCGTTCCGATCTCCTCTCGAGTCGAACCGTCTCCGCCGGGCCTCCCCTCTCAGATCACTTTCTGACTTAGGCATCAGAGGGGATTTGGCCGGAACCAAGGTCCGGCCCCCTGACGAGTGTTCTCGTCTACGCAGGAGGACATCAGATCCATGGGCCGAGGCTTCCCCTCCGCCCCTCGCCGGCCACACATCAAGCGAGACGACCGAGGCTACCCCTCGTCACCCGCCCGACCGAGGCCTAGCGCGACCGTCCGAGGCCTAGCGTTTCACACCGGGCCGAGGCTTCCCCTCCGCCCCGCGACCGGCCACGTAACCAGCGGGACGATCGAGGCTACCCCTCGTCGTCCGACCGTCCGAGGCCGAGCGTCTCTGATCGGGTCGAGGCTTCCCCTCGCCCTCCTTGCGACCGAGGACCCCGATTCGGCCCAGCCGACGCGCTCCACGTCGTCTGCAACTCTGACTCGCGTCTCGTCTGCACCGACTCGACACACCCGAGGGACCCCCGCGGGCCCCTTGACCACGTTGACCGGGTTATCCACGGTCAACGCTTTTGTAGTGAGAAAACACTCTGAAACAAGTTGAAGATGGGGATATCCCTGTTACAACGGACATTTTTATAAATGAAGATGGCGATTTCCCGGTTCAAAATTTTGTCTTCTCTTATATTTTAGTTGAAGATGGCAATTTCCTAGTTTCAACGAACATTTTTGGCCTAATTTTGTCTTCTTTGATATCATTTTATAAAACAATTCATATCTTCCAGAAAATGTGAAAAATAGCGCAGAGCTTGGAAAAAGTCCGCAAACATAACTGTTGGTACTGAGAGATCGCCATCTTCAACCGAAATATAATAAAAGACAAAATAAGCCCAAAAAATCATATCATTTAAAAAAAAGATCGCCATCATCAACTGGGGAAGACAAAATTAGCAATAAAAATCATTCGATTAATATAAAGATACATATCATACAGAAAATATAGAAAATAGCCCAGAGCTCAGAAAAATCCATAAAAATGTTTGCTGGAACGAGGAGATCGTCATCTTCATCAGAAAAATAAGAGAAGACAAAATAAGGCCATAAAAATTATATCATTTAATATAAAGATCCATATTTTATAGAAAATGTAGAAAATAGCATGGACCTCAGAAAATTGCGTTAGAACCGGGAGATCGCCATATTTAACAGAAAAAAAATAAGAAAACACATAATAAGGACATAAAAACCATATCAATTAATAAAAAGATCCATATCTTCAATACAATGTAGAAAATAGTTCCGAGTTTAGAAAATTCCACAAAAATGATCGTTGGAACCGAAAGATCGACATCTTCAACTAAAAAATCAGAGAAGACAAAATTAGGCTATAAAAGTCATATCATTTAATATAAAGATTCATATCTTTCAGAAAATTTAGAAAATAACTCGGAACTCAGAAAAATCCGCAAAAATGTTCGTTTGATCGCCATCTTCAAGGAAAAATAATAAAGAGAAGTCTAAATTAGACAGGCAAATAATATCATTTAATAAAAATATCTAATACTTCCCAAAAATGTAAAAAAAATCCAGAGCTCAGAAAAAGCGGCAAAAATATCCATTGGAACCGGAAAATCGCCATCTTCAATTGAAAAATAAGAGAAGACAAAATTAATCATATCATTTATTATAAAAATCCATATCTTCAAGAAAATTTAGAAAATAGCCCAGAGCTCAGAAAATCCACACAAATGTTCGTTGGAAATGGGAGATCGCCATCTTCAATTGAAAAAATAGAAGAAAAAATTAGGCCAAAAAATCATATCATTTAATAAAATGGTCCATAACTTCCTAAAAATGTATAAAAATAGTCCCAAGC
The DNA here is from genome assembly GCA_030789695.1 of Scilla litardierei. Classification (NCBI taxonomy): domain Eukaryota; kingdom Viridiplantae; phylum Streptophyta; class Magnoliopsida; order Asparagales; family Asparagaceae; genus Scilla; species Scilla litardierei. The sequence goes on from JAULAV010008702.1 coordinate 54,893, forward strand.
TAGAAATATCCGCAAAAACGTCTGTTGTAAGCGGGAGATTGCCATCTTCAAGTGAAAAATAAAAGAGGACAAAATTAGGCTACAAAAATCATATCTGTTACTAAAAAGAGCCATATCTTCAATAAAATGTAGAAAATAGCACTGAGCTCAGAAAAATCTACAAAATATCCATTGGAACTCGGCGATCGCCATCTTTAACTGGAAAATAATAGAAGACAAAATTAGGCTATAAAATCATATCATTTAATCTAAAGTTACAAATCTTATAGAAAATGCAAAAAATAGCTCAGAGCATAGAAACTTCACAAAAATGTCCGTTGAACAGAGAGATCACCATCTTCATCTAAAAATATTAGAAGATAAAAGTAGTCCAAAAATCATATTATTTAATAAAAAGATCCATATCGTCAAGAAAATATGGAAAATAGTCTTTAGGTCAAAAAATCCGCAAAATCACTATTGGAACCGTGAAAATGCCATCTTCAACTGAAAAAAATAAGAGGACAAAATTAGGCCAAAAACATATCATTTAATAAAATGAGACATATCTTCTATAAAATGAAGAAAAATTGCCTCAAGCTAACAAAAATTAGTAAAAATGTCCATTGGAACCGGTAGGTCACTGTATTCAACTCTAAAAATAAGAGAAGAAAAATGTAAGAGATAAAAATCATATCATTTTATATAATAATTCATATCTTCCATAAAATATAGAAAATAGCACCGATCTTCGAAAAATCCACAAATATTTCCGTTAGAATTCGAAGATCACCATCTTCACCTGAAAAAATAAGAGTAGACAAAATTAGGTCAAAAATCATATCATTTAAAAATATATTCATATCTTCAAGAAAATTAAGAAAATAGCTCCGAGATTAGAACAATCTACAAAAATGTCCTAGGAACCGGGAGAACGTTATCTTCAACTGAACAATATGAGAAAACAAATTTAGTCCAAATGATCTAAAACTTCCTGAAAATGCAGAAAAATAGGCCCAAGCTCAGAAAAAAATCCGCAAAATATCCATTGAAACCGGGAGATCACCATCTTCAACTAAAAAAAATAAGATAAGACAAAATTAGGCTAAAAATCAAATCATTTAATAAAAAGAATCATATCTTTAATTAAATATAGAAAATTGCTCTGAGCAAAGAAAAATCACCTAAAATACCCGTTGGAATGGAGAGATCGCCATCTTCAACTAAAAAATAAGAGAAGATAAAATTAGGCCAAAATGATATCATTTAATAAAATGAAGCATATCTTCCAGAAAATGTTGAATAAAATTAGGCCAAAAAATGTCCGTTGGAACAGAGAGATCGCTATCTTTAACTGAAAAATAAGAGAAGACAAAATTAGGCAAAAAATCATCTCATTTAACTAAAAGATGCACATCTTTCAGAAAATACAGAAAATAGCTCCAAGCTAAGTAAAATCCGCAAAAATGTCAATTTTACCCAGAAAATCACCATCTTCAACTGAAAAATAAGAGAAGACAAAATTAGGCTACAAAATCATAATTTTTAATTTAACGATACATATCTTTCAGAAAATTTAAAAAATAGATAGGAGCTCAGAAAGAACCGCTAAAATGTCCGTTGGAAACGGGAGATCACCATTTTAATTTGAAAAATAAGAGAAGACAAAATTAGGCTTAAAATCAAATTATATAATAAAAGGATTCATATCTTCCAGAAAATATAGAAAATAGCCTCTTGGTCAAAAAAATCCGCAAAATGTCCGTTGGAACCGGGAGAACGCCATCTTCAACTGAAAAATAAGAGAAGACAAAATTAGGCCAAAAATCTTATAGTTTAATAAAATGATTCATATCTTTCATAAAATGTAGAAAAATTGCCCCGAAATTAGAAATATTGCAAAAATGTTAGTTAGAATCGGGAGATCGCCATTTTTATCTTAAAAATATGATAAGAAAAATTAGACCAAAAAATCATATTATTTATTAAAAAGATCCATATCTTCCAGAAAATATAGAAACAACCACTTGGTCAAAAAATCCGCAAAAATATCCATTGGAACCGGGATAACGTCATCTTAAATTAAAAATAGTAGAAGACAAAATTAGGCCAAAACATCATTTAATAAAGTGATCCATATAATCCATAAAATGTAGAAAAATAGCCCAGGGTTGGAAAAATCATTAAAAATAACTGTTGGAACATGTAGATCTCCATATTCAACTAAAAAAATAAGAGAAGACAAAAATGTATGATATAAAATTTATATCATTTTGTAAAAAGATCCATATCTTACATAAAATGTAGAAAATAGCACCGAGATGCGAAAAGTCAACAAAAATGTTTGTTTGAACCGGCAAATCGCCATCTTCAACCGAAAAATAAGGGCAGACAAAATTAGGTCAAAAATCATCTCCTTTAATAAAAAGATTCTTATCTTCCAAAAAATTTAGAAAATTGCCCCGAGAATAGAATATTCTGCAAAAATTTCCGTTAGAACCGGGAGAATGCCATCTTCAACTGAAAAAAGAAGATAAAATTAGGCCAAAAATTATATCGTTTCATAATAAATAAATATCGTACAGAAAATGGAGAAAATTAGTCCCAATGTAATAAAAGTCCGCAAAAATGTCCTTGGAACCGGTATATCGCCTCCTAGCCCAGAAAAATATAGGATATAAAAATCATCTCATTTAATAAAAAGATACATATATTCCATAAAATGTATAAAATCGCACCGATCTCAGAACAATCCACAAAAAATATCAGTTGGAATCGGGAAATCGATAATCTTCAACTGAAAAATAAGAGAAGGCAAAATTATGCCAAAAATCAAATCATTTATTACAAAGATCCATATCTTCTAGAAAATTTATAAAATAGCCCGATGTCAGAATAATCCACAAAAAATGTCTGTTGGAACAGTGAGATCGCCATATTAAGTTGAAAAATAAGAGAAGACAAAAATTGGCCTATAAATCATATCATTTAATAAAAAATCCTTAACTTCCCGAAAATGTAGAAAAATAGTCCCGAGCTCAGAAATATCTGCAAAAATGTCCGTTAAAACCGAGAGATCGCCATCTTCAACTGAAAAATAAGAGAAGCCAAAATTAGGCTATAAAAAATCATAACATTTATTATACAGATCCATATCTTATAGAAAATGTAGAAAATAGCCCGGAGCTCAAAAAATCAGCACTAATATAAATTAGAACCAAGAGATTGCCATCTTCCATGAAAAAAAGAAGACAAATATGGGCCAGAAAATAATATCATTTAATGAAAATATCCATATCTTCCCAAAAAGGTAGAAAAATAGTCCCAAGCTATGAAAAATCCACAAATATGTCTGTTGAAATGGGTAGATCGACATCTTCAACTGAAAAAATAAGAGAAGACAAATGTATGATATAATAATATAATTTAATAAAAATATCGTCATCTTTAATAAGATATATAAAATAACACCGAGCTTATAAAAATCAACAAAAATGACCGTTAGAATTGGGAGATCACCATCTTCAACTTAAAAATAAGAGAAGACAAAATTAGGCCAAAAATCTAGAAAATAGCCTCGATGTCAGAATAATACGTAAAAATATCCGTTGAAACCAAAAGATCGCCATGTTCAACTGAAAAATAAGAGAAGACAAAATTAGACCATAAAAATCATATCATTTAATATATAGGGACCATATCTTCCAGAATAAGTAGAAATAGTCTGCAACTCACAAAAAGTCCGCAAAAAATTTCGTTGGAACCGAGAGATCGCCATCTTCAACTAAAAAATAGAAGACAAACGTAGGCTAAAAAATAATATCATTTAACAAAAAATTCTATATCTTCAATAAAATGTAGAAAATAGCACCGAGCTCAAAAAATCCGCAAAAATGTTCGTTGGAACTGGGAGATCGCCATCTTCAACTGAAAAATAAGAGAAGACAAAATTAGGCTATAAAATCATATCATTAAATATAAATATTCATATCTTATAGAAAATGTAGAAAATATCCTGAGCTCATAAAAATCGGCAAAAATGTTCGTTGTAACCGAAGATCGTCATCTTCATCTGAAAAATAGAGAAGACAAAATTAAGCCAAAAAATCATATCATTTCATAAAAAGATACATATCTTCTAGAAAATGAAGAAAAACAGTCTCAAGTTAAGAAAAATCTGCAAAAATGTCCATTGGAACCGAGAGATCTCCATCTTCAACCGAAAAAATAAGAGAAGACAAATGTAGGCCATAAAAATCAAATCATTTATAAAAATATAGAAAATAGCACCGAGCTTAAAAAATCCGCAAAAATATTCGATGGAACATGGAGATCGCCCTTACAACTGAAAAATAAGAGAAGACAAAATTAGGCAAACAATCATAGCATTTAATAAAAAGATTCATATCTTCCAAAAATATCGGTTAGAAACGAGAGATCGCTACATCAACTAAAAATAACAAATGAGGACAAGTGGCTAAAAATTCATATCATTTAATAAAAAGATCCATAACATCTCGAAAATGTAGAAGAATAGCCCGAGCTCAGAAAAGTCCGCAAAAAATGACCTTTGGAATCAGTAGATCACCATCTTCAACTGAAAAATAAGAGAGTACAAAAATAGGTTATAAAAATCATATCATTTAATATAAATTTTCTAATTATAAAAAATAAAGACAATTGCCGTAGCTCAAAATAAATTTGCACAAATGTCCATTGCAACATGGAGCGCCATCTTCACAGTAAAAAAAGAGAAGACAAAATTAGGCCAAAAAAGCATAGCATTTCATAAAAAGATACATGTCTTTCAGAAAATGTAGAAAAATAGTCTCAAGTTAAGAAAAATCTGCAAAAATGTCCGTTGGAACTGGGAGATCGCCATCTTCAACTGACATTACTACAAAAAAGACCTTTAATAGCACACCTTTAACAGCGCTTGCCAATTATAAGCGCTGTTAATTAGAGGCACATATAATAGACAGTGCTTCTTTCTGCAAGCGCTGCTAAAAGGCGGAAAATAGACAACGCTTCTTTCTGCAAGCGCTGTTAAAGGTCAGATAATAGACAGCGCTTCTTTCTACAAGCGCTGTTTATTAGAGGCACAGATAATAGACAACGCTTCTTTCTGCAAGAGCTGTTAAAAGTCAGATAATAGATAGCGCTTCTTTCTACAAGTGTTGTTAAAGATTAGCTAATAGCATCGCTTCTTTTCTCCCAGCGCTGTCATTGCTTCGTGGAAAATTTGCAAAAAATCTTCGCAACCATCGAGAGCGGGCGAGTGCGGTTGAATTTTTTCATCTCCCAAAATTTTTGAATCTGATCTCCTTGATGACCCCAAAGGCGGCATCGTCGTCTTTTCCTCTGGCCTCCCCTCCCCTTCCTCGTCGCCTCCCTCCTCTGCCTTTACCACCCATCATAGGGTTTCCTTCTTAGCCTCTCCGCCTCTAATTCCCAAAAGTCCACCATCCTCAAAACTATAGAAAACTCCCAAAACCATAACCCTAGCGATCCGCCACAAGAACCTCCTCTTCTCCTTCATGTTCATGGCGTCCCTCTTCTTCCTGATGCACCGGTGGCGTGAGTAGGTCCGCTACTCCACACACCTCCACATAGTCAGATTCCTCGAGATTGTCTCAATCATCTCCGTCGTCGCTTCCATCATCTACCACCTCTCATTCTTCGGCATCGCCTTCGTCCAGTCCATCGTCTCAAACTCCGAAGAAGAAGAAAGAGGTAGAATCCTAGCAACACCATCAACAGCCGTCGCAGTGATTCGTCCCGCCTCCTGTCCCTTGCCCTCTTCTCGTAGATGATAACAAGGAGAAGGCGACGACTTCATTGTGCCGATCCCTGTCAAGGACGAAGAGATTGTCAAATGCGTGGTCGCGGGGAAGATCCTCTCTTACTCCCTGGAGTTTGGGGGATTGTAGATGCGCGACAGGTGTTTGATGCGAAGCTGTAAAGAGACTCACCAAGAAGAATCTCGAGGGAATGCCCCTCGATGGCTTCGATTACGCTTCCATCTTAGGCCAGTGCTGTGAAATGCTGATTAGGTACGATAGTACAAGCATCTTCTATTATGTTCTTTTGAGATTGGTTTCTTGTCATCTTTTTTGTGTTGTTATCTGCCAGTTCTTTCTGTATTCTCAGAAGCTTTGTTTAGGTTGGTTGATGAGGTCTATGATAGTACAAGCATTATCTCCATTCCGTTGATCTGTTCATATATCTATTTCTCTTCTATTTTGGTTGATTCAATGTGCCTCCAGCCTTGAAATTCTTTAATTCAATTTTTTTATTTACAATTTTCATACAAAATTATGATAGGATTGCAATGTGTTATTTGCTAGTGGTATACCAGTTTCTTTCTGACCTGAATTGTATTGGCAATATATTGATGCAGTTTGTTCTTTTTGAATCAATGTTTTACTTTGATTATATTCATTTTGAAGAAATGTTAATCATATTGATCCTTAACTTTCATACTTTAAATGAAGAAAAACATAATCTGAAAAAAGGGAAGGGATCCCCAACAGAGGCATGCTTAGCGTCCAGAGCTATTGGTGGTCTTCAAACCTAATCTCTAATAATTTTTCTGTTTACAACTTCTAACACACTTTCCGATTTTTGTTCTTTTGTTTGCAGGACTGCTGGCTGTTACTGTTGGGATCGGAAGAACTGCAAACGAAATACTGGAACAGTCATTACCACATCTTGATAGGGCTCTTTTATTTGGGAGTGATGCCCTTAAGATATTTGTATGCCTTGCTTATAGATTACTTACATTAATTTATTACTTGTATTGCCTACCAAACCATGAATTTTCATACTTCTGCTTTAATATTCTCACATACAACTGTAGGTACTAGATTGCTTGGCAATCACCACTTTTGTGGGTGCAAATAATTGGGAAGAAAGTGAAAAATCTATGAAAATCATGTGGGATGTCATTCAGTCAAAATCGGGTACTAAGGTAAGCTAGCAGCTGCTGTTTTCTTGTCCATATTCATTTTGAATCAATGTTGTACCATTAATTATTACTGTTTGTTATGCTTTCTTTTCAGGGAATGCATGTTTTTTTGGTTGCAATCATTTCAAGGTATGTCAGATGAAGCTTATGTTCGAATACATTTCCTTATAATTTGGCCTTCATTGTTTTGGTTCCTCATGAACAGGATCTCAAGAGACTGTAGTTGCAATACTATAAATCTACCCATGTTTGGTGAAGTCTCAGTTTTATCTGTTGTGGTTTTGCCATTGTGCACAGCCTTTGCTATTTTTTGGGCAGCAAACCAGCGTGCCTCATTTGTGTGGATTGGTCAAGATGTTCTTGTAAGATACTTTGTCTTGCATTCTTTCTGTTGCTCTGATTACTAATTTTGATATTTTAGGATAGATAATTAAATTCCATTACAATCTTGAACTATTATCTCGAAGCGTGAAAAATCATATAAATGCACACCAAAGTATGATCTCTTTTCATTTGGATTTATGTCTGAACTTTATTTATGTTAAACATTCTGTTATGCTTAATAATGATTTTGAAATTTCAAACAGTGGACTATGTTGGAACCGTCTTTATGATAATGAGATTTTCATCTTTTAAGGGTATCTGTTTGATGATTACATTATTGCAGATGGCCCGATTGCCAAATATCAAGGTGACACCATCTTGAATAGCTTAGTCCACTGATAATGCATTTCCTCCTTTTGCTATACTGACTGCCGACATTTTTTACTTCTTTGTTCAGGTTGCATCAGCTCTTTTGAGTGCTGCATTTGTATATGATATATTCTGGGTGTTCATTTCACCTCTTATCTTCCATGAGAGTGTTATGATTGCTGTAAGTCTAACATTCAGCATCTTTTCTGTTTAATATTAACTTACCTGGTAACTTTTTTCATAAACGGATTATCTTTTCCAAAAAAACTCATCCGTATAATATGTTTAAAGTTTAATCTCATTATGTAAATCCATAAATGTGTCTTTATACATGATACTCTGACACTAAATTATGTCTACTACAGTTATTTTAATTATGAAATTGTACTTGATAGATGCCTAATAGAAGATGAAAGGTCCTCAACGGTAAATGGCTGTGATTGAGAAATCAATTTTTTTCTGGTATTAACATCCATGTTGCATTCATTCTTTATCTTTGAATTTTTTGATATTCAGGCTATCGAAGATGGGGGCTCTTGAAGTCAATAAAACAAAACATGAAGGATGGCCATGATCTTCCATTCCAGCATATACCCGAGAGTGTTTGTTCAACTGTTCTTACATCAAAGTCTAACAATATGTTTCCGTTGTATTCCAAAAATAATTCCATTTTCTATATTCGTTTCTGTTACGCCTATTTGGCCGAGGCCCGGAAGACACAAGCCCAGAAACCCGACCTCCGGTCAAGAGCCCATCTGCACACTCGGGCCCACCCGATAAGGCCCTATGGGGGACTCCCCCAAATGTCGATCCGACCCGGCCCCGGTAACATACGGGTCACTCACCCACTCCAGCGATAACCGCTCCCTCGATCCCACTACCACTTAATGGCAGTAATGGGGAGAGGCTGGCGTGGCACAGGGAGCGGCGACGGGGGGCGGATCGAGGGGGCACGATTGGGGGCGGACGAGCGACGTGGGTCGGGGGCAATCACGGCGGAGGTCTATAAAGGGGCTAGGAGGACAACAGGACAAAGGGACCGCATCTCAGGTATCTAGAACCTAAGGTACTCCATCAACGACCTAGTTCCCCCATATCATTTCCTTCCTCCCCCGCTCGCGCCGTGAGACGCCGTTCCGATCTCCTCACGAGTCGAACCGTCTCCGTCGGGCCTTCTCTTTCAGATCTCTGTCTGACTTAGGCATCGGAGGGGTTTTGGCCGGAACCAAGGTCCGGCCCCCCTGACGAGTGTTCTCGTCTTCGCAGGAGGATACCCAATCAACGGGCCGAGGCTTCCCCTCCGCCCTTCGTCGACCACGCAACAAGCTGGACGATTGAGGCTCCCCCTCGTCGACCGACCGCCGAGGCCGAGCGCAACCAACCGAGGCCGAGCGTCTCAACCCAGGCCGAGGCTACCCCTCGTCCTACCAACGACCGAGGACCCCGAGAAGACCCAGTCGACGCGCTCCACGTCGTCGGCAGACCCGATTCGAGCCTCTACAGCACCAACTTGACTCACCCGAGGGACCCAAGCGGGCCCCTTGACCACGTTGACCGGGTTATCCACGGTCAACGCTTTGTAGTGAGAAAACACTCTGAAACACCTGGCGCCGTCTGTGGGAACGAACTGTCCCACGAAGAAACAAACCACATCTGCGATGACGCGACCTCCCCCATCTCGGCGAAAGGAGAGCAAGGCCCTGACGCGGGGCGACAGGGCCCGCCATCGTTGGCGAGAATGGGCACGGGCCCGACGCGAGGAGGATCATGAGGAAAGGGCCGGGAAGCCCTCCCCTTCCCCACCGGTCGGGAGACCGAGTGCGTCCGTAACGGCGCGCAGCTCGGACGTGGCTTTGGTGGTGTCAGTGGTCATAGACACTACCATGGTACGACGGCTGCTTGTCGACACCGGCAGCTCCTGTGACGTCCTCTTTATGTCAACCCTGGAAAAGATGGGGCGGCGGAAAGAAGACTTACAACCTCGCTCGGGTCCCGTGGTTGGATTCACGGGTCACTCCACCCCCATCATCGGCACGATCCATCTCCCGATAACGCTCGGAGACGCACCGGACTCGGTGACCCTGGCGGTGGAATTCATCGTATTGGGGATCGGGTCGGAATACAATGGGATCATCGGCCGACCCCTACTCAACGCCGTCGGCGCGGTAGTCTCAACCCTCCATCAGACTATCAAGTTCCGAACGCCGGGGGGGATGGGACAAGTCGAAGGCGACGCGGGGAGACCGAGTACCTGCTATCAACTGGCGGAGGAAGGTCCCGAGGATCGTTTAACCGACCGGATGGCCGCGCTCGACTTGAGGAGTGGGCCTAGGCCCGCCCTTGCGGAGGAGCAGGAGCAAATCCCGGTCACGGACATCGAGGGCCGGTTCGTCTCAATCGGGAGAGGGCTGAGCCAGGACCTGAGGGATCAGCTGATCGAATGCCTGGAGGCGAACCTGGACATCTTTGCTTGGTCACCGGAAGACATGCCCGGCGTAGACCCCCAGGTGATCGTCCACCAGATCAACGCCGACCCCAACTTCAAGCCGGTTAGGCAGAAGAAGCGCAACCTGGGCGGCGAGAAGATGAAGGCAGCCTCCGAGGAAGTGGAGCGTCTCCTTGATGCCGGCTTCATACGAGAGGTCTGGTACCCGGAGTGGCTGTCGAACGTGGTGATGGTCAAGAAACCCAACGGGAAGTGGCGAATGTGCGTGGACTTCAGTGACCTCAACAAGGCCTGCCCCAAGGACAGCTACCCCCTGCCGCGCATCGACCACCTGGTGGACAACGCCTCGGGGTACGAGATGCTTAGCTTCATGGACGCTTACTCCGGATACAATCAAGTCCAGATGGACCCCCGGGACGAAGAGATGACAGCCTTCACGACGGACCGGGGAACTTACTGCTACAAGAAGATGCCCTTTGGCTTGAAGAACGCAGGGGCCACCTACCAGAGAATGGTCAACAAGGTTTTCAGCTCCCAGATCGGGAGGAACCTGGAAGTCTACGTCGACGACATGCTTGTCAAGTCAAGGCGACCGGAAGACCACATCGCCGACTTGCGGGAGACCTTCGAGCGGTTGCGGCGACACCACATTCGGCTCAACCCCGCGAAGTGCACGTTCGGGGTAAGATCTGGCAAATTCTTGGGATTTATGATAACTAACCGTGGCATTGAAGCTAATCCCGACAAGATCGAGGCGCTGATCAACATGCACGAGCCAACAACGATCAAAGAGCTACAGAGGCTGAACGTGCGCATCGCAGCCTTGGGGCGATTCCTTTCCAAATCAGCGGAAAGATCGCTCCCCTTCTTCAAGGTCCTAAGGAAAGCGATCGCGGAACCTCCAGACAATAGGAAGACGATACTTTGGGACGAAGACTGCTCCAGGGCGTTCGGAGACCTCAAAGAGTATCTCCGCAGCCCACCTCTCCTGTCCAAACCACGGGAAGGGGAGTCGCTGAGCCTTTACCTGGCGTGCGCGGAGGAAGCTGTGAGTTCGGTGCTGATCCGGGAGGACGGTGGGGTGCAATGGCCGGTATATTACACGAGCCGGATCTTTAAGGGGGCGGAGGTGCGATACTCGCCCATGGAGAAACTGGCGTACGCCCTCGTCCTCTCAGCACGAAGGCTCCGACCCTATTTCCAGGCCCACACCATACTAATCCTGACCGACTCGCAACTGGAGCAGAACCTCAAGAGATTCGATCGAATGGGAAGGATGCTAAACTGGGGAGTGGAACTGAGCGAGTTCGACCTCCGATTCAAACCGCGCACGGCCATCAAAGGGCAGGCCCTAGCCGACTTCATCGCCGAGTGCACAACGGAAGGAAATGGCCCCCCGGAGGAAGAAGGCCCGGCGACGGTAATTGCTCAACCCCTGTCCTTTCTTTCGGCTGACCACTTTCAGCCAGGGGATCCAGGAGCGTGGATTGTCCATGTGGACGGGTAGGCCACACAGTCAGGAGGCGGGGCTGGGATTGCAATCCAATCTCTGGAAGGGAACATTGTGGAATACGCGTTGCGGTTCGAGTTCCCAGCCACGAACAACGTGGCGGAATACAAAGCAGTGATCAACGGCCTGAGGCTGGCCCTGGAGCTCGGGGCCGAGTCCGTCCGCATCCTCAGCGACTCGAAGCTCATTGTCAACCAACTCTTGGGGAGTTACGAGGCACGGGAGGAGGCGATGCAGAGATATCTCCCTGTCGCCAGAGCGGCGATGTCCAAGTTCAAGGACGTGGAAGTCTTGCACCTCCCACGATCAGAGAATGCGCGGGCAGATGCGTTGTCGAAGCTGGCCTCGTCCTCGCCAAAGGAACTGGGCCGCACCATCTACGTGGAGAACCTTCCGTCCCCCAGCACGGAGGAGCACGAGGTGATGGCGATCGACCAAGAACCCACCTGGATGGACCCGATCATCCGGTACCTCACTCATGGAGAGGTGCCGACCGATGGGGACGAACGCCGAACCCTGGAGAGAAAGGCGCTCCGATACGTGATCCATGAAGGGACGCTCTACCGGAGACGCTGGACCAAGACGGACGTCCTCCCATACCTGAAGTGCATCGGACCGCAGGAAGCTGACTACGTCCTACGGGAGGTTCACGACGGGATCTGCGGGAATCACCACGGGGGCAAGATAGTCGCACAGAAGATCTTGAGGCAGGGATACTACTGGCCGACCCTGGCCCAAGATGCAACAAGCTACGTCCAGAAATGCCAAGAATGCCAGAGGTATGCCCACCACATCTCGACTCCTCCGTCAGAGCTCATCCCTATCGTGAGCCCCATCCCCTTTGCGAAATGGGGGCTCGACATCCTCGGACCGTTTAAACCGGGACGAGGGCAGCGGAAGCATCTGATCGTGGCAGTGGACTACTTCACCAAGTGGATCGAGGCCGAACCGTTGGCCACCATCACGTGGAAGAAAGCGAAAAGCTTCGTATGGAATTCAATCATCTCCAGATTCAGAGTGCCACGGGCCATCGTCACAGACAATGGGAAGCAGTTCGACTCTGCAGGGTTTAAAGATTTTTGCGAGGAATGGGGAATCAAGCTCCTCTTCGCCTCAGTAGCACACCCCCAGACCAACGGGATGGCAGAAGCGGCCAACAAGTGCATTATAGAGCCCCTCCGAAAGAAAGTGAAAGACGCCGAAGGGAACTGGCCAGAAGAGCTCCCCGGGATACTCTGGTCATACCGGACGACCCACAAGGAGGCCACTGGCGAGACCCCGTTCATGCTCACCTACGGGGCCGAGGCGGTAGTGCCGGTCGAGTTGGGCGAGGAATCTCTCCGCCTCAAATACTTCGACGAAGACAGGAACGCGCAAGGTCTGGGACTCAGTCTGGAGCTCCTCGGCGAGCGACGGGAGCAGGCACTGGCCACCATCATTTGCCAGAAGCAGAAGGTGGCCCGATACTACAACGCTCGGGTCCGGGGAAGAAGCTTCCACCTTGGGGACTTGGTCCTCCGGAAAGCGGGCTTCAACACTGATACCGCTCGCAAAGGGAAGCTCACGGCTAGGTGGGAAAGGCCCTACAAAGTCGTCGAGGTCCTCGGACCCGCAGCCTACCGACTAGCCAATATGGAGGGGAGGATTCTCACTCACACTTGGAATGCGGAACATTTACGCAAGTACTTTCAATAGATGTATTGTTTCCTATGAAATAAATTTATTTTGAATTCATTCCTTTCCAGATAAAGCTAAAAGATATACAAAGAGGCGCACGAAGAGGCCGAAGGGCATTCCCCTCCCTCATTTTTCTCCGGGGCACCGGTGGAGCCACAGGCCGGCAGCCCACTAGGGTCTTCCCCCTTACTCCGCCCGACGTCAGGGTACATCCGAAGATCCTCGAAGTTGACCCCCGAGAGTGGGAACTTCTTTTGGATCTCGGACTGACACCGGGCGAAGCCCTTCTCGAACGCCTCCGATAAAGCGATCTCGACAAAGGAGGTGGCATACTCCGCCACGGCATCCTGAGCGATCATGGCCGGATCCACCTCCTCGAGCCCACGCATCCGGGCCTCTAAGGTCTCGATCTGGCACTGGTGCTCCGCCCTCTCCTTCTCGATCTCCCGGGATTTCTCGCCAAGTTGGGCAAGGAGGACCCTCGCCTGCTCCTCTGCCGCTTCCAGACGATCGGCGAGCTCCGAGGTCTCGGCGGCAGCAGCAGGGTTGGGGATCTGCTCGGCTCCCCCAGACGTGTCGGCGCCTCCCAAAAGCTCGGCGAGACGCGCCTCGGCCTCCGACTTTCCAGTCAGAGCCAAGGCTCTCTCTCGGTCCGCCTCCTCCAGGGCAGAGGACAGCTCAGTTACGCGGGAATCCAAGGACTGGACCCGCGCTTCCTCTAACTGGCCTGCCTCCCCCTCCTCGCCAGGGGCTTCGGGGCCTCGCCCGGCATCGGATTTGGCTTTGGGAAGAGCCGCGAATTGGCGCCTCATTGAGAGGCCCACCGAGGACAACTGTACCAAAGCGACGAAAGTAAGTCAGCAAAAGCAGCTGGATAAAGGGGGGACAAACAGAGACACACTACCTGTTGGCCAGCCTGGATCACGAAGGTGGCCAAGCAGTCACCTCTGACTCCGTCCAGCACCACCTGATCGGGAGGGAGACAAGAGTTCTCGGCCACGCGCGCGGCGGCTCCGCGGCTCGAAAACACCGACTCCTTCTCCCCCACTGGGAAGCGTGGACGAAGAAGACCCTCCCCTGACGAAGGGAACTCGCCAGGAGTGGAGCGGAACGCGCCAAGATACCGACTGTAGGCATCTGGGAGAGAACCGTCTGGGAGAGGTGAAGGGCCGACCCACAGCCAGGCAACCTCAACGGGGACGGGTTGAGGTCGATCAGCGGCCGGCAGTGCATCGACCCCCTCGACCTCCTCACGGACCCTCTTGGAAGACCCCAACAAGGGGAGAGAGGGAGATGACGCCTTCTTCCTTTTCGAGCCCCCGGTCGCGGTTCCGACCCGCTGCTTCTTCCGGACCTCCAGCACATGATCCCTTCTGCGCGGATCCGGATTTGGGACCTGCACAAGAGCGCTGGCGGGAGAAGGACCGGGAGGGAATCCACCTGCACTCAAAGGAGGAATAAGAGGCCAAGCAGAGCCCGGGCGACCTCGAATGGCAAACACTCAGAGAGGCTTACCTAGGGGCCACACCGTCTTACGCAAGTTATGGTCGCTAAAGAGGAAGTCGATCGAGCGCTCCCTCGCAGGAACCGCCAGCATGTCCTTCGCCGTCTGCTGCTCGGCGACCGTCGGCTCACCCAGATCGAGGATGACTGCACCGGCCGCCTCCCACCTAACCGGGAAGGGTACACTTGACGGGAACGTGACAAACACGTATTCCCCCTTCCAGCGTTTCAGGGAGCTCGGCAACCCTAGCACCAGGGTCATTTTCAAACGGGCGCTGATATAAATCCACGCCCCTGATTGGTGGTGGCTCAGGCGGTAGAACTGGGCAAAGAGACGAAGAGAGGGCGCCACTCCCCTCAGCATGCAAACAACAATGAACCCGACGTGGAGCCCGACGGCGTTGGGACAGAATTGGCACAGGCACACGTTATGGGCCTGAAGGAATTCGGTGACAAAAGGATGGAGCGGGAAACGAAGCCCGAAGCGGAAACACTTCTCGTATATTCCAACCTCGTTGGGGCCAGGAAAGCAGATCCGCTCGTCAGCCCCAGGGGCACGAGCCGAGTAAGGCAGAAGCAGGTAGGCGGAGCGCAGGCTCCCGATGGCGGTGGCGCAGATCGACGAAGGCCACGACAGGACCTTTGGGGGCACCCCTGAAAGATCATCCCCGTGCCGACAAATCGCCGAAGGAGGGCTACCCGCCAGGCCCGGAGCCACGTCACGCTCCGGCCGACCCGAACCCGTGGCAGATGAAGACGACATGAGGCAGAGCTCAGGCAGAATAGGGATCAGCGCAAAGAAGAAAACGACGGGATGTCGGCTCACGAACCCCTCGGCTTCTCAACTTAAGACGACCCCGCGAGCGGTGGGGATAAGCTTGCAGCTACACGTGGCAGCATCTGAAGACCGACGGCGCTTCGGAACCCGTGCCTTAAAAGTATCGAACGGGCCAACTCATGATGACGACTAATAAATGAGTCGGCATCGACTGGCGAGCCTGTCAAAGTCAGCAGAAGTCACATCGGCCGAGCTGAACCGGCCGAGGCCGATCGACCCGACCGATGGGGGCAATTGTTACCCCTATTTGGCCGAGGCCCGGAAGACACAAGCCCAGAAACCCGACCTCCGGTCAAGAGCCCATCTGTACACTCGGGCCCACCCGATAAGGCCCTATGGGGGACTCCCCCAAATGTCGATCCGACCCGGCCCCGGTAACATACGGGTCACTCACCCACTCCAGCGATAACCGCTCCCTCGATCCCACTACCACTTAATGGCAGTAATGGGGAGAGGCTGGCGTGGCGCAGGGAGCGGTGACGGGGGGCGGATCGAGGGGGCACGATTGGGGGCGGACGAGCGACGTGGGTCGGGGGCAATCACGGCGGAGGTCTATAAAGGGGCTAGGAGGACAACAGGACAAAGGGACCGCATCTCAGGTATCTAGAACCTAAGGTACTCCATCAACGACCTAGTTCCCTCATATCATTTCCTTCCTCCCCCGCTCGCACCGTGAGACGCCGTTCCGATCTCCTCACGAGTCGAACCGTCTCAGCCGGGCCTTCTCTTTCAGATCTCTGTCTGACTTAGGCATCGGAGGGGTTTTGGCCGGAACCAAGGTCCGGCCCCCCTGACGAGTGTTCTCGTCTTCGCAGGAGGATACCCAATCAACAGGCCGAGGCTTCCCCTCCGCCCTTCGCCGACCACGCAACAAGCTGGACGAATGAGGCTCCCCCTCGTCGACCGACCGCCGAGGCCGAGCGCAGCCGACCGAGGCCGAGCGTCTCAACCCAGGCCGAGGCTACCCCTCGTCCTACCAACGACCGAGGACCCCGAGACGACCCAGTCGACGCGCTCCACGTCGTCGGCAGACCCGATTCGAGCCTCTACAGCACCAACTTGACTCACCCGAGGGACCCAAGCGGGCCCCTTGACCACGTTGACCGGGTTATCCACGGTCAACGCTTTGTAGTGAGAAAACACTCTGAAACAGTTTCCTTTGTAAATTATTGATATAATACATACCTTCGGGTTGAATGATCTGGCACTTTGATATTTTAAGTCTTTTTGCACATATGCTTTACTGTATTTTGGTGTTTAGCATATCTGTGTTGATTTATGAGGGTTTCTTTTACTGGCTAAACTTAGTGTTGGTGATGTTGTGAAATGTTGCATCAAGAAAATTACATAATTTGGAATATTTGTTGAGGTAACACCATTCTTTTTCTTCTGTAGCATACTGGCATTTCGAGACTGCTTTCCAAACTAAACTAATTATTTACAGGTAGAAGGAGTACCTGCATTGGTTCACCAATCAGAAGTCTCTTGGGATGCTAATTTGGACCCATCATCTTATTAAAAAATTGGTCAGGTACTCTGATTTGATAGGTAAGTATGCATGTCAGCATAATAGGCCATTTGTAATCCTAGCAGAGATGTATTGCAAAGGTCAGTATCACTGATTTTGTGGTGCATACTGGATTCAGTACAATGCAGGTATCTTACTGTCAAATTTTACATTAACCAATGAAAATTGTATGTTTATCAACAAACAGTCTTATGGCGAAACTTGATAAGACTGACTCGGCATATTGCTTCACTAGTAGAATGGCTGCCTTGACTACTATAACAAAACTTGTTGAACCTGGTTAGTATTGGCTTGTCATAATTCTGTAATTTATTGCAAATGACTGCCTTGATTAATGACCACTCGTTGTGACCTTTTTAGGCCAGGAAATTATCTATGGTGATGATATATATAGTGGTTCTGATAGATTGCTCCAACTGGTTAGACAAAGAGGAATCACAGTAAGTTAGTCTAGCACCTGTTCTTCTTGCACATAATTATCTGTTATAAAAATTATTGGATCTAAGTATAATAATTGATGATATTATTGAAATGGCAGACAAGTCAATACTTGTGATGTGAGCAAGGTTGCATCTGCAATTGGCTCAAGAACTAGGCTTGTGTGGCTGGAAAGCCCAACCAATCCTCGGCTGCAAATTACTGACATATGGGTAAGTAAGGACCTCTGCAGTTCATTGAGGGTTTATGCTGTAACCATTTTAGGAATCAAATTATGTAACTAAAATGAGTGTTAGAGATGCATTCCAAATAATTTTTGTGTCAAGTATTTTGATCTTTGTTTGTAGGGATGAAGCCACAATTTTGTCTTTCTAGCTTCCAGACCCTACAGACATCATGATTGATTTGCACATCAGACAAATCCTCAGGGCAGTCATGTCTTCAAATAGTACATCAAATATACAATTTTAAACGTTCAGCCTTGCGGTGATGGCCTTTTGTTATATCGGAATTCAAGTGCTTCATCTAAGCATAAATATTGTTTCCTCTAATCTGATCTGTAAAAAGTGGCAACCCTTCATGCTAATTTCTTCTTCTCTTCTGGTTCCTCCACGTTGAACCTTGAGCTGCTCTAAATTTAATGAACGACTTTAAACTGAAGAGTTTGCTATTCATTTTGGTTAAAGCGTTTATTTGTGGATTGCTAGAGACCATATACATTACTCCTTATGAAATTTGTTCAACTTGAGGGTGTCGGATATACAACCAACTATTTTTGCTTGCATGGATGCATTATGTCTGCAAGTTTGTTGCGGGACATCAGGGTGAAACATGAATTATCTCAGTGGCTTTAAATGCCTTTAAAGGTCCTATGTATGCGCAACTAAAAATTTTCTTTCAATAATTATTTTGTTCTTGCTTTTTTCATGTATTATTTATGTCATCCGTTTTGATTGTCAGGTATGCGAAGTTATTAATAAGAGCACACATGTTTAAAATTTTCCATTTATCTAACTGAAACAGTGCAAATGCTATTGGTTATTGTTATATCAATATGCAAGGGCAGCTGAACCACATCTGTGAAGATTTCTTATACAACCGGCAATAATTTTAGATTATTAGGCTGTAGTTTTGCTTGATCATACACCTTTGTATGGTACATATTCTCTGGCATGGGTATTTTCTAAATTTATGTTTTTATCTGTTTTAGATATATATGCTATATCTTGGGGAAATTATACATGCACATCTCGTATGATTGCTTCGTTGCTGTAAATTTCCTATCTCAGTGACAAGTATATTTTTACAGATTAAAATGGATACCTCACTCTCTGTGTTCTTTTCAGAAAATCACTGAGCTCGCTCATGCATAAGGAGCTATCGTTCTGGTGGATCATAGCATCATGTCTCCAGTGTTATCTCAGCCACTGGAACTTGGAGCAGGTATATCTCTGACTCAGATCGTGTGCTATTTGTTATTACTGCAAAATGATTATATTCTCATCCTTTTCTAATTTATCATTTGGAAAAGGATAAATTGTTGTTGTACATAGATAAATTATGCTCTATTAGGAGTTTACAAGGATATAATGCTGCATTTTTGTTGACTTCGAAATTTCTTAACGTCTCAAGACGCTTCCTTCTGCTTGTTTGGAGAGTAAGTCACAAATCAATAGTTGAATAACTTAAAAGTTTGCATATTTTAAAATTGTTGGCCAATCATTGGATAAGGGCATCAGCTATTTTCTCACCGTGTTACTCCACTTCTTTATCGCATTATTCCCCTTTTCTTCCTTGTAGTTATGCAGAGCCAAGTGATATATCTCGTGCGCGTGTATGGTTTTTCAAGGGCAAGCTAATCCCATAAATGGGTCCTTTCACTCCTATCAGGCACCTAATGGTATTAACGTTGGTCTGTTTTTTGCCTTGTAATGATGTGTTTTCTTTATGTTTGAACCTGATCCATGTTTGTTGTTTCGAAGAAACCATGCTAACATATGGAAATACTTGCAGCTGGAGACGATCGTAGGAACCGATGCTGAAAAGAGGATGGTGTCCTCGGACAAGAATATGTTTGTGTTCTGCTGAATCTGCAGTATGCAATCAAGCAAAGAGGCAGGATGCAACAACCTGTAGGATAGGGCTCAGTGGTGTTTTTTTCCATTTTATTATCTTCTATAATTTTGGACATGTGTAGGTTGAACGCTCTAGAATGTATATACTGCTGTCGGGAAATGTATTGTTTAAGGAGTGATTTAATGGATAATAACTGATAAGTTTTATATGTGATAATGTTTCTTATGTGTATTACGGATCATCTTCCAATATTAATGCATATTGTCTTAATTTATGTGATTGTTGAATAAAAGCAATTTAATTTGATTGTTTCTTGTAATGATTGTTTCTTGTAATTTAATGCTATTGGTAGTTTATTTAAGCATTTTGAACAATAAATGGATCTATTTAAATATAAAACGTAGGGAGAAACAATAAAATGAATTGAAACAAGCGCTGTCTATCTGGGACCTTTAACAACGCTTG
>JAULAV010008706.1:0-18412 GCA_030789695.1 Scilla litardierei
GCCTAAAAATGTCCGTTGGAATCGGGAGAATGCCATCTTCAACTGAAAAATTAGAGAAGACAAAATTAGGCCAAAATGTTATCGTTTAATAAAAATATTCATATCTTCCACAAAATGCAGAACATAGCCCCGAACTCAAAAAATAACGCAAGAATGTTCGTTTGAACCTGGAGATGGCCCCCTCCAACTGAAAAAAGTAGAAGAAAAAATTAGGTTGTAAAACCATATCATTTAATAAAAAGGTCCATATCTTACAGAAAATGCAGAAAATAGTCCGGAGCTCAGAAAAATCCACTCAAATGTTTGTTGGAACCTGGAGATTGACATCTTCAACTGAAAAAGAGAAGACAAAATTAGGCCAAATACTCATATTATTTAATAAAAAGGTACATATCTTCCAGAAAATGTAGAAAATTGCTCCAAACTAAGAAAATTCAGCAAAAATGTCCATTGGAAATGGTAGATTGTCATCTTCAACTAAAAAATAAGAGAAGACAAACATATGTTATAAAAATCATTTCATTTAATAAAAAGATACATATCTTCATAAAATGTCGAAAATAGCACCAAGCTCAGAAAACTAGGCTGTAAAACTAATTCATTTAATAAAAGGTCCATATCTTACAGAAAACATACAAAATAGTCCGAAACTCAGAAAAAACCCGCAAAATGTTCGTTGGAGCTGGGAGATTGCCATCTTCAAACTTAAAAAGAAGAAGACAAAATTAGGCCAAACAATCTTATCATTTAGTAGAAAGGTCTATATCTTCCAGAAAATGTAGAAAAAATGCCCCATTCTAAGAAAAATCAGCAAAAATGTCTGTTGGAAACGGTAGACCGCCATCTTCAACTGAAAAATTAAGAGAAGACAAATGTAGGCTATAAAAATCATATCATTTAATAAAAGGAGACATATCTTACATAAAATGTAGAAAATAGCACCGAGCTTAGAAAAATCGACAAAAATATCTGTTGGAACCGTGAGATCGTCATCTTCAATTGAAAAATGAGTGATGACAAACTAAGGCCAAAAATCTTATAATCTAATAAAAAGATCCATATCTTCCAGAAAATTTAGAAAATAGGCTCGAGGTCAGAATAATCCACAAAAAAAATGTCGGTTAGAACCGAAAGATCTCCATCTTCAACATAAAAATAAGAGATGACAAATTTAGGCCAAAAAATTATATCATTTAATAAAAAGATCCATAACTTTCTGAAAATGTAGAAAAATAATAATGATCTCAGAAAAATCCGTAAAAATGTCAGTTGGAATCGGGAGATTGCCATCTTCAACTGAAAAATAATAGAAGACAAAATTATGTTATAAAAATCATATCTATAATATAAAGATTCATATCATAAAAAAATGTAGAAAATAGCCCGTAACTCAGAAAAATTCCAAAAAATGTCTGTTGGAACGGAGAGATCGTCATCTTTAACTGAAAAATAAGGAAGAAAAATTAGGGCAAAAATTATATAATTTAATAAAAATATTTATATCTTCTAGAAAATTTGAAAAATAGCCATATGGTCAGAAAAATCCGCCAAAATGTTTGTTGGAACCTGGAGATCGCCATCTTCGACTGAAAAATAAGGGAAGACAAACTAAGTCTATAAAAAATAATATCATTTAATAAAAAGATACATATCTTCAATGAATTTTTGTAAATAGTTCTGAGCAGAGAAAAATCCGCAAAAATGTCCGTTGGAACCGGTAGATCGACATCTTCAACTGAAAAAAAATAAGAGAAGACAAATTTAGGCTTAAAAAGCATATCATTTAATATAAATATTCATATCTTACAGAGAATTTAGAAAATAGACCGGAGTTTAGGAAAATGCCTAAAAATGTCCGTTGGAATCGGGAGAATGCCATCTTCAACTGAAAAATTAGAGAAGACAAAATTAGGCCAAAATGTTATCGTTTAATAAAAATATTCATATCTTCCACAAAATGCAGAACATAGCCCCGAACTCAAAAAAATAACGCAAGAATGTTCGTTTGAACCTGGAGATGGCCCCCTCCAACTGAAAAAAGTAGAAGAAAAAAATTAGGTTGTAAAACCATATCATTTAATAAAAAGGTCCATATCTTACAGAAAATGCAGAAAATAGTCCGGAGCTCAGAAAAATCCACTCAAATGTTTGTTGGAACCGGGAGATTGACATCTTCAACTGAAAAAGAGAAGACAAAATTAGGCCAAATACTCATATTATTTAATAAAAAGGTACATATCTTCCAGAAAATGTAGAAAATTGCTCCAAACTAAGAAAATTCAGCAAAAATGTCCATTGGAAATGGTAGATTGTCATCTTCAACTAAAAAAATAAGAGAAGACAAACATATGTTATAAAAATCATTTCATTTAATAAAAAGATACATATCTTCATAAAATGTCGAAAATAGCACCAAGCTCAGAAAACTAGGCTGTAAAACTAATTCATTTAATAAAAGGTCCATATCTTACAGAAAACATACAAAATAGTCCGAAACTCAGAAAAAACCCGCAAAATGTTCGTTGGAGCTGGGAGATTGCCATCTTCAACTTAAAAAGAAGAAGACAAAATTAGGCCAAACAATCTTATCATTTAGTAGAAAGGTCTATATCTTCCAGAAAATGTAGAAAAAATGCCCCATTCTAAGAAAAAATCAGCAAAAATGTCTGTTGGAAACGGTAGACCGCCATCTTCAACTGAAAAATTAAGAGAAGACAACTGTAGGCTATAAAAATCATATCATTTAATAAAAGGAGACATATCTTACATAAAATGTAGAAAATAGCACCGAGCTTAGAAAAATCGACAAAAATATCTGTTGGAACCGTGAGATCGTCATCTTCAATTGAAAAATGAGTGATGACAAAACTAAGGCCAAAAATCTTATAATCTAATAAAAAGATCCATATCTTCCAGAAAATTTAGAAAATAGGCTCGAGGTCAGAATAATCCACAAAAAAAATGTCGGTTAGAACCGAAAGATCTCCATCTTCAACATAAAAATAAGAGATGACAAATTTAGGCCAAAAAATTATATCATTTAATAAAAAGATCCATAACTTTCTGAAAATGTAGAAAAATAATAATGATCTCAGAAAAATCCGTAAAAATGTCAGTTGGAATCGGGAGATTGCCATCTTCAACTGAAAAATAATAGAAGACAAAATTATGTTATAAAAATCATATCTATAATATAAAGATTCATATCATAAAAAAATGTAGAAAATAGCCCGTAACTCAGAAAAATCCCAAAAAATGTCTGTTGGAACGGAGAGATCGTCATCTTTAACTGAAAAATAAGGAAGAAAAATTAGGGCAAAAATTATATAATTTAATAAAAATATTTATATCTTCTAGAAAATTTGAAAAATAGCCATAAGGTCAGAAAAATCCGCCAAAATGTTTGTTGGAACCTGGAGATCGCCATCTTCGACTGAAAAATAAGGGAAGACAAACTAAGTCTATAAAAAATAATATCATTTAATAAAAAGATACATATCTTCAATGAATTTTTGTAAATAGTTCTGAGCAGAGAAAAATCCGCAAAAATGTCCGTTGGAACCGGTAGATCGACATCTTCAACTGAAAAAAAATAAGAGAAGACAAATTTAGGCTTAAAAAGCATATCATTTAATATAAATATTCATATCTTACAGAGAATTTAGAAAATAGACCGGAGTTTAGGAAAATGCCTAAAAATGTCCGTTGGAATCGGGAGAATGCCATCTTCAACTGAAAAATTAGAGAAGACAAAATTAGGCCAAAATGTTATCGTTTAATAAAAATATTCATATCTTCCACAAAATGCAGAACATAGCCCCGAACTCAAAAAAATAACGCAAGAATGTTCGTTTGAACCTGGAGATGGCCCCCTCCAACTGAAAAAAGTAGAAGAAAAAATTAGGTTGTAAAACCATATCATTTAATAAAAAGGTCCATATCTTACAGAAAATGCAGAAAATAGTCCGGAGCTCAGAAAAATCCACTCAAATGTTTGTTGGAACCTGGAGATTGACATCTTCAACTGAAAAAGAGAAGACAAAATTAGGCCAAATACTCATATTATTTAATAAAAAGGTACATATCTTCCAGAAAATGTAGAAAATTGCTCCAAACTAAGAAAATTCAGCAAAAATGTCCATTGGAAATGGTAGATTGTCATCTTCAACTAAAAAATAAGAGAAGACAAACATATGTTATAAAAATCATTTCATTTAATAAAAAGATACATATCTTCATAAAATGTCGAAAATAGCACCAAGCTCAGAAAACTAGGCTGTAAAACTAATTCATTTAATAAAAGGTCCATATCTTACAGAAAACATACAAAATAGTCTGAAACTCAGAAAAAACCCGCAAAATGTTCGTTGGAGCTGGGAGATTGCCATCTTCAACTTAAAAAGAAGAAGACAAAATTAGGCCAAACAATCTTATCATTTAGTAGAAAGGTCTATATCTTCCAGAAAATGTAGAAAAAATGCCCCATTCTAAGAAAAATCAGCAAAAATGTCTGTTGGAAACGGTAGACCGCCATCTTCAACTGAAAAATTAAGAGAAGACAAATGTAGGCTATAAAAATCATATCATTTAATAAAAGGAGACATATCTTACATAAAATGTAGAAAATAGCACCGAGCTTAGAAAAATCGACAAAAATATCTGTTGGAACCGTGAGATCGTCATCTTCAATTGAAAAATGAGTGATGACAAACTAAGGCCAAAAATCTTATAATCTAATAAAAAGATCCATATCTTCCAGAAAATTTAGAAAATAGGCTCGAGGTCAGAATAATCCACAAAAAAATGTCGGTTAGAACCGAAAGATCTCCATCTTCAACATAAAAATAAGAGATGACAAATTTAGGCCAAAAAATTATATCATTTAATAAAAAGATCCATAACTTTCTGAAAATGTAGAAAAATAATAATGATCTCAGAAAAATCCGTAAAAATGTCAGTTGGAATCGGGAGATTGCCATCTTCAACTGAAAAATAATAGAAGACAAAATTATGTTATAAAAATCATATCTATAATATAAAGATTCATATCATAAAAAAATGTAGAAAATAGCCCGTAACTCAGAAAAATCCCAAAAAATGTCTGTTGGAACGGAGAGATCGTCATCTTTAACTGAAAAATAAGGAAGAAAAATTAGGGCAAAAATTATATAATTTAATAAAAATATTTATATCTTCTAGAAAATTTGAAAAATAGCCATAAGGTCAGAAAAATCCGCCAAAATGTTTGTTGGAACCTGGAGATCGCCATCTTCGACTGAAAAATAAGGGAAGACAAACTAAGTCTATAAAAAATAATATCATTTAATAAAAAGATACATATCTTCAATGAATTTTTGTAAATAGTTCTGAGCAGAGAAAAATCCGCAAAAATGTCCGTTGGAACCGGTAGATCGACATCTTCAACTGAAAAAAAATAAGAGAAGACAAATTTAGGCTTAAAAAGCATATCATTTAATATAAATATTCATATCTTACAGAGAATTTAGAAAATAGACCGGAGTTTAGGAAAATGCCTAAAAATGTCCGTTGGAATCGGGAGAATGCCATCTTCAACTGAAAAATTAGAGAAGACAAAATTAGGCCAAAATGTTATCGTTTAATAAAAATATTCATATCTTCCACAAAATGCAGAACATAGCCCCGAACTCAAAAAAATAACGCAAGAATGTTCGTTTGAACCTGGAGATGGCCCCCTCCAACTGAAAAAAGTAGAAGAAAAAATTAGGTTGTAAAACCATATCATTTAATAAAAAGGTCCATATCTTACAGAAAATGCAGAAAATAGTCCGGAGCTCAGAAAAATCCACTCAAATGTTTGTTGGAACCTGGAGATTGACATCTTCAACTGAAAAAGAGAAGACAAAATTAGGCCAAATACTCATATTATTTAATAAAAAGGTACATATCTTCCAGAAAATGTAGAAAATTGCTCCAAACTAAGAAAATTCAGCAAAAATGTCCATTGGAAATGGTAGATTGTCATCTTCAACTAAAAAATAAGAGAAGACAAACATATGTTATAAAAATCATTTCATTTAATAAAAAGATACATATCTTCATAAAATGTCGAAAATAGCACCAAGCTCAGAAAACTAGGCTGTAAAACTAATTCATTTAATAAAAGGTCCATATCTTACAGAAAACATACAAAATAGTCCGAAACTCAGAAAAAACCCGCAAAATGTTCGTTGGAGCTGGGAGATTGCCATCTTCAACTTAAAAAGAAGAAGACAAAATTAGGCCAAACAATCTTATCATTTAGTAGAAAGGTCTATATCTTCCAGAAAATGTAGAAAAAATGCCCCATTCTAAGAAAAATCAGCAAAAATGTCTGTTGGAAACGGTAGACCGCCATCTTCAACTGAAAAATTAAGAGAAGACAACTGTAGGCTATAAAAATCATATCATTTAATAAAAGGAGACATATCTTACATAAAATGTAGAAAATAGCACCGAGCTTAGAAAAATCGACAAAAATATCTGTTGGAACCGTGAGATCGTCATCTTCAATTGAAAAATGAGTGATGACAAACTAAGGCCAAAAATCTTATAATCTAATAAAAAGATCCATATCTTCCAGAAAATTTAGAAAATAGGCTCGAGGTCAGAATAATCCACAAAAAAATGTCGGTTAGAACCGAAAGATCTCCATCTTCAACATAAAAATAAGAGATGACAAATTTAGGCCAAAAAATTATATCATTTAATAAAAAGATCCATAACTTTCTGAAAATGTAGAAAAATAATAATGATCTCAGAAAAATCCGTAAAAATGTCAGTTGGAATCGGGAGATTGCCATCTTCAACTGAAAAATAATAGAAGACAAAATTATGTTATAAAAATCATATCTATAATATAAAGATTCATATCATAAAAAAATGTAGAAAATAGCCCGTAACTCAGAAAAATCCCAAAAAATGTCTGTTGGAACGGAGAGATCGTCATCTTTAACTGAAAAATAAGGAAGAAAAATTAGGGCAAAAATTATATAATTTAATAAAAATATTTATATCTTCTAGAAAATTTGAAAAATAGCCATAAGGTCAGAAAAATCCGCCAAAATGTTTGTTGGAACCTGGAGATCGCCATCTTCGACTGAAAAATAAGGGAAGACAAACTAAGTCTATAAAAAATAATATCATTTAATAAAAAGATACATATCTTCAATGAATTTTTGTAAATAGTTCTGAGCAGAGAAAAATCCGCAAAAATGTCCGTTGGAACCGGTAGATCGACATCTTCAACTGAAAAAAAAATAAGAGAAGACAAATTTAGGCTTAAAAAGCATATCATTTAATATAAATATTCATATCTTACAGAGAATTTAGAAAATAGACCGGAGTTTAGGAAAATGCCTAAAAATGTCCGTTGGAATCGGGAGAATGCCATCTTCAACTGAAAAATTAGAGAAGACAAAATTAGGCCAAAATGTTATCGTTTAATAAAAATATTCATATCTTCCACAAAATGCAGAACATAGCCCCGAACTCAAAAAAATAACGCAAGAATGTTCGTTTGAACCTGGAGATGGCCCCCTCCAACTGAAAAAAGTAGAAGAAAAAATTAGGTTGTAAAACCATATCATTTAATAAAAAGGTCCATATCTTACAGAAAATGCAGAAAATAGTCCGGAGCTCAGAAAAATCCACTCAAATGTTTGTTGGAACCTGGAGATTGACATCTTCAACTGAAAAAGAGAAGACAAAATTAGGCCAAATACTCATATTATTTAATAAAAAGGTACATATCTTCCAGAAAATGTAGAAAATTGCTCCAAACTAAGAAAATTCAGCAAAAATGTCCATTGGAAATGGTAGATTGTCATCTTCAACTAAAAAATAAGAGAAGACAAACATATGTTATAAAAATCATTTCATTTAATAAAAAGATACATATCTTCATAAAATGTCGAAAATAGCACCAAGCTCAGAAAACTAGGCTGTAAAACTAATTCATTTAATAAAAGGTCCATATCTTACAGAAAACATACAAAATAGTCCGAAACTCAGAAAAAACCCGCAAAATGTTCGTTGGAGCTGGGAGATTGCCATCTTCAACTTAAAAAGAAGAAGACAAAATTAGGCCAAACAATCTTATCATTTAGTAGAAAGGTCTATATCTTCCAGAAAATGTAGAAAAAATGCCCCATTCTAAGAAAAATCAGCAAAAATGTCTGTTGGAAACGGTAGACCGCCATCTTCAACTGAAAAATTAAGAGAAGACAAATGTAGGCTATAAAAATCATATCATTTAATAAAAGGAGACATATCTTACATAAAATGTAGAAAATAGCACCGAGCTTAGAAAAATCGACAAAAATATCTGTTGGAACCGTGAGATCGTCATCTTCAATTGAAAAATGAGTGATGACAAACTAAGGCCAAAAATCTTATAATCTAATAAAAAGATCCATATCTTCCAGAAAATTTAGAAAATAGGCTCGAGGTCAGAATAATCCACAAAAAAATGTCGGTTAGAACCGAAAGATCTCCATCTTCAACATAAAAATAAGAGATGACAAATTTAGGCCAAAAAATTATATCATTTAATAAAAAGATCCATAACTTTCTGAAAATGTAGAAAAATAATAATGATCTCAGAAAAATCCGTAAAAATGTCAGTTGGAATCGGGAGATTGCCATCTTCAACTGAAAAATAATAGAAGACAAAATTATGTTATAAAAATCATATCTATAATATAAAGATTCATATCATAAAAAAATGTAGAAAATAGCCCGTAACTCAGAAAAATCCCAAAAAATGTCTGTTGGAACGGAGAGATCGTCATCTTTAACTGAAAAATAAGGAAGAAAAATTAGGGCAAAAATTATATAATTTAATAAAAATATTTATATCTTCTAGAAAATTTGAAAAATAGCCATAAGGTCAGAAAAATCCGCCAAAATGTTTGTTGGAACCTGGAGATCGCCATCTTCGACTGAAAAATAAGGGAAGACAAACTAAGTCTATAAAAAATAATATCATTTAATAAAAAGATACATATCTTCAATGAATTTTTGTAAATAGTTCTTAGCAGAGAAAAATCCGCAAAAATGTCCGTTGGAACCGGTAGATCGACATCTTCAACTGAAAAAAAATAAGAGAAGACAAATTTAGGCTTAAAAAGCATATCATTTAATATAAATATTCATATCTTACAGAGAATTTAGAAAATAGACCGGAGTTTAGGAAAATGCCTAAAAATGTCCGTTGGAATCGGGAGAATGCCATCTTCAACTGAAAAATTAGAGAAGACAAAATTAGGCCAAAATGTTATCGTTTAATAAAAATATTCATATCTTCCACAAAATGCAGAACATAGCCCCGAACTCAAAAAAATAACGCAAGAATGTTCGTTTGAACCTGGAGATGGCCCCCTCCAACTGAAAAAAGTAGAAGAAAAAATTAGGTTGTAAAACCATATCATTTAATAAAAAGGTCCATATCTTACAGAAAATGCAGAAAATAGTCCGGAGCTCAGAAAAATCCACTCAAATGTTTGTTGGAACCTGGAGATTGACATCTTCAACTGAAAAAGAGAAGACAAAATTAGGCCAAATACTCATATTATTTAATAAAAAGGTACATATCTTCCAGAAAATGTAGAAAATTGCTCCAAACTAAGAAAATTCAGCAAAAATGTCCATTGGAAATGGTAGATTGTCATCTTCAACTAAAAAATAAGAGAAGACAAACATATGTTATAAAAATCATTTCATTTAATAAAAAGATACATATCTTCATAAAATGTCGAAAATAGCACCAAGCTCAGAAAACTAGGCTGTAAAACTAATTCATTTAATAAAAGGTCCATATCTTACAGAAAACATACAAAATAGTCCGAAACTCAGAAAAAACCCGCAAAATGTTCGTTGGAGCTGGGAGATTGCCATCTTCAACTTAAAAAGAAGAAGACAAAATTAGGCCAAACAATCTTATCATTTAGTAGAAAGGTCTATATCTTCCAGAAAATGTAGAAAAAATGCCCCATTCTAAGAAAAATCAGCAAAAATGTCTGTTGGAAACGGTAGACCGCCATCTTCAACTGAAAAATTAAGAGAAGACAAATGTAGGCTATAAAAATCATATCATTTAATAAAAGGAGACATATCTTACATAAAATGTAGAAAATAGCACCGAGCTTAGAAAAATCGACAAAAATATCTGTTGGAACCGTGAGATCGTCATCTTCAATTGAAAAATGAGTGATGACAAACTAAGGCCAAAAATCTTATAATCTAATAAAAAGATCCATATCTTCCAGAAAATTTAGAAAATAGGCTCGAGGTCAGAATAATCCACAAAAAAATGTCGGTTAGAACCGAAAGATCTCCATCTTCAACATAAAAATAAGAGATGACAAATTTAGGCCAAAAAATTATATCATTTAATAAAAAGATCCATAACTTTCTGAAAATGTAGAAAAATAATAATGATCTCAGAAAAATCCGTAAAAATGTCAGTTGGAATCGGGAGATTGCCATCTTCAACTGAAAAATAATAGAAGACAAAATTATGTTATAAAAATCATATCTATAATATAAAGATTCATATCATAAAAAAATGTAGAAAATAGCCCGTAACTCAGAAAAATCCCAAAAAATGTCTGTTGGAACGGAGAGATCGTCATCTTTAACTGAAAAATAAGGAAGAAAAATTAGGGCAAAAATTATATAATTTAATAAAAATATTTATATCTTCTAGAAAATTTGAAAAATAGCCATAAGGTCAGAAAAATCCGCCAAAATGTTTGTTGGAACCTGGAGATCGCCATCTTCGACTGAAAAATAAGGGAAGACAAACTAAGTCTATAAAAAATAATATCATTTAATAAAAAGATACATATCTTCAATGAATTTTTGTAAATAGTTCTTAGCAGAGAAAAATCCGCAAAAATGTCCGTTGGAACCGGTAGATCGACATCTTCAACTGAAAAAAAATAAGAGAAGACAAATTTAGGCTTAAAAAGCATATCATTTAATATAAATATTCATATCTTACAGAGAATTTAGAAAATAGACCGGAGTTTAGGAAAATGCCTAAAAATGTCCGTTGGAATCGGGAGAATGTCATCTTCAACTGAAAAATTAGAGAAGACAAAATTAGGCCAAAATGTTATCGTTTAATAAAAATATTCATATCTTCCACAAAATGCAGAACATAGCCCCGAACTCAAAAAAATAACGCAAGAATGTTCGTTTGAACCTGGAGATGGCCCCCTCCAACTGAAAAAAGTAGAAGAAAAAATTAGGTTGTAAAACCATATCATTTAATAAAAAGGTCCATATCTTACAGAAAATGCAGAAAATAGTCCGGAGCTCAGAAAAATCCACTCAAATGTTTGTTGGAACCTGGAGATTGACATCTTCAACTGAAAAAGAGAAGACAAAATTAGGCCAAATACTCATATTATTTAATAAAAAGGTACATATCTTCCAGAAAATGTAGAAAATTGCTCCAAACTAAGAAAATTCAGCAAAAATGTCCATTGGAAATGGTAGATTGTCATCTTCAACTAAAAAATAAGAGAAGACAAACATATGTTATAAAAATCATTTCATTTAATAAAAAGATACATATCTTCATAAAATGTCGAAAATAGCACCAAGCTCAGAAAACTAGGCTGTAAAACTAATTCATTTAATAAAAGGTCCATATCTTACAGAAAACATACAAAATAGTCCGAAACTCAGAAAAAACCCGCAAAATGTTCGTTGGAGCTGGGAGATTGCCATCTTCAACTTAAAAAGAAGAAGACAAAATTAGGCCAAACAATCTTATCATTTAGTAGAAAGGTCTATATCTTCCAGAAAATGTAGAAAAAATGCCCCATTCTAAGAAAAATCAGCAAAAATGTCTGTTGGAAACGGTAGACCGCCATCTTCAACTGAAAAATTAAGAGAAGACAACTGTAGGCTATAAAAATCATATCATTTAATAAAAGGAGACATATCTTACATAAAATGTAGAAAATAGCACCGAGCTTAGAAAAATCGACAAAAATATCTGTTGGAACCGTGAGATCGTCATCTTCAATTGAAAAATGAGTGATGACAAACTAAGGCCAAAAATCTTATAATCTAATAAAAAGATCCATATCTTCCAGAAAATTTAGAAAATAGGCTCGAGGTCAGAATAATCCACAAAAAAATGTCGGTTAGAACCGAAAGATCTCCATCTTCAACATAAAAATAAGAGATGACAAATTTAGGCCAAAAAATTATATCATTTAATAAAAAGATCCATAACTTTCTGAAAATGTAGAAAAATAATAATGATCTCAGAAAAATCCGTAAAAATGTCAGTTGGAATCGGGAGATTGCCATCTTCAACTGAAAAATAATAGAAGACAAAATTATGTTATAAAAATCATATCTATAATATAAAGATTCATATCATAAAAAAATGTAGAAAATAGCCCGTAACTCAGAAAAATCCCAAAAAATGTCTGTTGGAACGGAGAGATCGTCATCTTTAACTGAAAAATAAGGAAGAAAAATTAGGGCAAAAATTATATAATTTAATAAAAATATTTATATCTTCTAGAAAATTTGAAAAATAGCCATAAGGTCAGAAAAATCCGCCAAAATGTTTGTTGGAACCTGGAGATCGCCATCTTCGACTGAAAAATAAGGGAAGACAAACTAAGTCTATAAAAAATAATATCATTTAATAAAAAGATACATATCTTCAATGAATTTTTGTAAATAGTTCTGAGCAGAGAAAAATCCGCAAAAATGTCCGTTGGAACCGGTAGATCGACATCTTCAACTGAAAAAAAAATAAGAGAAGACAAATTTAGGCTTAAAAAGCATATCATTTAATATAAATATTCATATCTTACAGAGAATTTAGAAAATAGACCGGAGTTTAGGAAAATGCCTAAAAATGTCCGTTGGAATCGGGAGAATGCCATCTTCAACTGAAAAATTAGAGAAGACAAAATTAGGCCAAAATGTTATCGTTTAATAAAAATATTCATATCTTCCACAAAATGCAGAACATAGCCCCGAACTCAAAAAAATAACGCAAGAATGTTCGTTTGAACCTGGAGATGGCCCCCTCCAACTGAAAAAAGTAGAAGAAAAAATTAGGTTGTAAAACCATATCATTTAATAAAAAGGTCCATATCTTACAGAAAATGCAGAAAATAGTCCGGAGCTCAGAAAAATCCACTCAAATGTTTGTTGGAACCTGGAGATTGACATCTTCAACTGAAAAAGAGAAGACAAAATTAGGCCAAATACTCATATTATTTAATAAAAAGGTACATATCTTCCAGAAAATGTAGAAAATTGCTCCAAACTAAGAAAATTCAGCAAAAATGTCCATTGGAAATGGTAGATTGTCATCTTCAACTAAAAAATAAGAGAAGACAAACATATGTTATAAAAATCATTTCATTTAATAAAAAGATACATATCTTCATAAAATGAAGAAAATAGCACCAAGCTCAGAAAACTAGGCTGTAAAACTAATTCATTTAATAAAAGGTCCATATCTTACAGAAAACATACAAAATAGTCCGAAACTCAGAAAAAACCCGCAAAATGTTCGTTGGAGCTGGGAGATTGCCATCTTCAACTTAAAAAGAAGAAGACAAAATTAGGCCAAACAATCTTATCATTTAGTAGAAAGGTCTATATCTTCCAGAAAATGTAGAAAAAATGCCCCATTCTAAGAAAAATCAGCAAAAATGTCTGTTGGAAACGGTAGACCGCCATCTTCAACTGAAAAATTAAGAGAAGACAAATGTAGGCTATAAAAATCATATCATTTAATAAAAGGAGACATATCTTACATAAAATGTAGAAAATAGCACCGAGCTTAGAAAAATCGACAAAAATATCTGTTGGAACCGTGAGATCGTCATCTTCAATTGAAAAATGAGTGATGACAAACTAAGGCCAAAAATCTTATAATCTAATAAAAAGATCCATATCTTCCAGAAAATTTAGAAAATAGGCTCGAGGTCAGAATAATCCACAAAAAAATGTCTGTTAGAACCGAAAGATCTCCATCTTCAACATAAAAATAAGAGATGACAAATTTAGGCCAAAAAATTATATCATTTAATAAAAAGATCCATAACTTTCTGAAAATGTAGAAAAATAATAATGATCTCAGAAAAATCCGTAAAAATGTCAGTTGGAATCGGGAGATTGCCATCTTCAACTGAAAAATAATAGAAGACAAAATTATGTTATAAAAATCATATCTATAATATAAAGATTCATATCATAAAAAATGTAGAAAATAGCCCGTAACTCAGAAAAATCCCAAAAAATGTCTGTTGGAACGGAGAGATCGTCATCTTTAACTGAAAAATAAGGAAGAAAAATTAGGGCAAAAATTATATAATTTAATAAAAATATTTATATCTTCTAGAAAATTTGAAAAATAGCCATAAGGTCAGAAAAATCCGCCAAAATGTTTGTTGGAACCTGGAGATCGCCATCTTCGACTGAAAAATAAGGGAAGACAAACTAAGTCTATAAAAAATAATATCATTTAATAAAAAGATACATATCTTCAATGAATTTTTGTAAATAGTTCTGAGCAGAGAAAAATCCGCAAAAATGTCCGTTGGAACCGGGTAGATCGACATCTTCAACTGAAAAAAAATAAGAGAAGACAAATTTAGGCTTAAAAAGCATATCATTTAATATAAATATTCATATCTTACAGAGAATTTAGAAAATAGACCGGAGTTTAGGAAAATGCCTAAAAATGTCCGTTGGAATCGGGAGAATGTCATCTTCAACTGAAAAATTAGAGAAGACAAAATTAGGCCAAAATGTTATCGTTTAATAAAAATATTCATATCTTCCACAAAATGCAGAACATAGCCCCGAACTCAAAAAAATAACGCAAGAATGTTCGTTTGAACCTGGAGATGGCCCCCTCCAACTGAAAAAAGTAGAAGAAAAAATTAGGTTGTAAAACCATATCATTTAATAAAAAGGTCCATATCTTACAGAAAATGCAGAAAATAGTCCGGAGCTCAGAAAAATCCACTCAAATGTTTGTTGGAACCTGGAGATTGACATCTTCAACTGAAAAAGAGAAGACAAAATTAGGCCAAATACTCATATTATTTAATAAAAAGGTACATATCTTCCAGAAAATGTAGAAAATTGCTCCAAACTAAGAAAATTCAGCAAAAATGTCCATTGGAAATGGTAGATTGTCATCTTCAACTAAAAAATAAGAGAAGACAAACATATGTTATAAAAATCATTTCATTTAATAAAAAGATACATATCTTCATAAAATGTCGAAAATAGCACCAAGCTCAGAAAACTAGGCTGTAAAACTAATTCATTTAATAAAAGGTCCATATCTTACAGAAAACATACAAAATAGTCCGAAACTCAGAAAAAACCCGCAAAATGTTCGTTGGAGCTGGGAGATTGCCATCTTCAACTTAAAAAGAAGAAGACAAAATTAGGCCAAACAATCTTATCATTTAGTAGAAAGGTCTATATCTTCCAGAAAATGTAGAAAAAATGCCCCATTCTAAGAAAAATCAGCAAAAATGTCTGTTGGAAACGGTAGACCGCCATCTTCAACTGAAAAATTAAGAGAAGACAAATGTAGGCTATAAAAATCATATCATTTAATAAAAGGAGACATATCTTACATAAAATGTAGAAAATAGCACCGAGCTTAGAAAAATCGACAAAAATATCTGTTGGAACCGTGAGATCGTCATCTTCAATTGAAAAATGAGTGATGACAAACTAAGGCCAAAAATCTTATAATCTAATAAAAAGATCCATATCTTCCAGAAAATTTAGAAAATAGGCTCGAGGTCAGAATAATCCACAAAAAAATGTCGGTTAGAACCGAAAGATCTCCATCTTCAACATAAAAATAAGAGATGACAAATTTAGGCCAAAAAATTATATCATTTAATAAAAAGATCCATAACTTTCTGAAAATGTAGAAAAATAATAATGATCTCAGAAAAATCCGTAAAAATGTCAGTTGGAATCGGGAGATTGCCATCTTCAACTGAAAAATAATAGAAGACAAAATTATGTTATAAAAATCATATCTATAATATAAAGATTCATATCATAAAAAAATGTAGAAAATAGCCCGTAACTCAGAAAAATCCCAAAAAATGTCTGTTGGAACGGAGAGATCGTCATCTTTAACTGAAAAATAAGGAAGAAAAATTAGGGCAAAAATTATATAATTTAATAAAAATATTTATATCTTCTAGAAAATTTGAAAAATAGCCATAAGGTCAGAAAAATCCGCCAAAATGTTTGTTGGAACCTGGAGATCGCCATCTTCGACTGAAAAATAAGGGAAGACAAACTAAGTCTATAAAAAATAATATCATTTAATAAAAAGATACATATCTTCAATGAATTTTTGTAAATAGTTCTGAGCAGAGAAAAATCCGCAAAAATGTCCGTTGGAACCGGTAGATCGACATCTTCAACTGAAAAAAAAATAAGAGAAGACAAATTTAGGCTTAAAAAGCATATCATTTAATATAAATATTCATATCTTACAGAGAATTTAGAAAATAGACCGGAGTTTAGGAAAATGCCTAAAAATGTCCGTTGGAATCGGGAGAATGCCATCTTCAACTGAAAAATTAGAGAAGACAAAATTAGGCCAAAATGTTATCGTTTAATAAAAATATTCATATCTTCCACAAAATGCAGAACATAGCCCCGAACTCAAAAAAATAACGCAAGAATGTTCGTTTGAACCTGGAGATGGCCCCCTCCAACTGAAAAAAGTAGAAGAAAAAATTAGGTTGTAAAACCATATCATTTAATAAAAAGGTCCATATCTTACAGAAAATGCAGAAAATAGTCCGGAGCTCAGAAAAATCCACTCAAATGTTTGTTGGAACCTGGAGATTGACATCTTCAACTGAAAAAGAGAAGACAAAATTAGGCCAAATACTCATATTATTTAATAAAAAGGTACATATCTTCCAGAAAATGTAGAAAATTGCTCCAAACTAAGAAAATTCAGCAAAAATGTCCATTGGAAATGGTAGATTGTCATCTTCAACTAAAAAATAAGAGAAGACAAACATATGTTATAAAAATCATTTCATTTAATAAAAAGATACATATCTTCATAAAATGAAGAAAATAGCACCAAGCTCAGAAAACTAGGCTGTAAAACTAATTCATTTAATAAAAGGTCCATATCTTACAGAAAACATACAAAATAGTCCGAAACTCAGAAAAAACCCGCAAAATGTTCGTTGGAGCTGGGAGATTGCCATCTTCAACTTAAAAAGAAGAAGACAAAATTAGGCCAAACAATCTTATCATTTAGTAGAAAGGTCTATATCTTCCAGAAAATGTAGAAAAAATGCCCCATTCTAAGAAAAATCAGCAAAAATGTCTGTTGGAAACGGTAGACCGCCATCTTCAACTGAAAAATTAAGAGAAGACAAATGTAGGCTATAAAAATCATATCATTTAATAAAAGGAGACATATCTTACATAAAATGTAGAAAATAGCACCGAGCTTAGAAAAATCGACAAAAATATCTGTTGGAACCGTGAGATCGTCATCTTCAATTGAAAAATGAGTGATGACAAACTAAGGCCAAAAATCTTATAATCTAATAAAAAGATCCATATCTTCCAGAAAATTTAGAAAATAGGCTCGAGGTCAGAATAATCCACAAAAAAATGTCAATTAGAACCGAAAGATCTCCATCTTCAACATAAAAATAAGAGATGACAAATTTAGGCCAAAAAATTATATCATTTAATAAAAAGATCCATAACTTTCTGAAAATGTAGAAAAATAATAATGATCTCAAAAAAATCCGTAAAAATGTCAGTTGGAATCGGGAGATTGCCATCTTCAACTGAAAAATAATAGAAGACAAAATTATGTTATAAAAATCATATCTATAATATAAAGATTCATATCATAAAAAAATGTAGAAAATAGCCCGTAACTCAGAAAAATCCCAAAAAATGTCTGTTGGAACGGAGAGATCGTCATCTTTAACTGAAAAATAAGGAAGAAAAATTAGGGCAAAAATTATATAATTTAATAAAAATATTTATATCTTCTAGAAAATTTGAAAAATAGCCATAAGGTCAGAAAAATCCGCCAAAATGTTTGTTGGAACCTGGAGATCGCCATCTTCGACTGAAAAATAAGGGAAGACAAACTAAGTCTATAAAAAATAATATCATTTAATAAAAAGATACATATCTTCAATGAATTTTTGTAAATAGTTCTTAGCAGAGAAAAATCCGCAAAAATGTCCGTTGGAACCGGTAGATCGACATCTTCAACTGAAAAAAAATAAGAGAAGACAAATTTAGGCTTAAAAAGCATATCATTTAATATAAATATTCATATCTTACAGAGAATTTAGAAAATAGA